>JAAOOA010002578.1:0-41626 GCA_012861695.1 Trematomus loennbergii
ACACCATGTTACGTACCCGTCTAAACGTACCAATGACACACACCATGTTACGTACCCGTCTAACGTACGATGATACACACCAGTTACGTACGGTCTAACGTACCGATGATTACACACCATTGTTACGTACCGGTCAACGTACCGATGATACACACCATGTTACGTACCGGTCTAACATACCGATGATACACACCATGTTACGTACCGGTCTAACGTACCAATGATACACACCATGTACGTACCGGTCTAACGTACGATGATACACACCATGTTACGTACCGGTCTAACGTACCGATGATACACACCATGTTACGTAACGGTCTAACGTACCAATGATACACACCATGTTACGTACCCGTCTAACGTACCGATGATACACACCATGTTACGTACCGGTCTAACGTACCGATGATACACACCATGTTACGTACCGGTCTAACGTACCGAGATACACCATGTTACGTACGGTCTAACGTACCAATGATACACACCATGTTACGTACGGTCTAACGTACCAATGATACACACCATGTTACGTACCGGTCTAACGTACCGATGATACACACCATGTTACGTACCCGTCTAACGTACCGATGATACACACCATGTTACGTACCGGTCTAACGTACCAATGATACACACCATGTTACGTACCGGTCTAACGTACCGATGATACACACCATGTTACGTACCGGTCTAACGTACCAATGATACACACCATTACGTACCGGTCTAAACGTACCGATGATACACACCATGTTACGTACCCGTCTAACGTACCGATGATACACACCATGTTACGTACCGGTCTAACGTACCAATGATACACACCATGTTACGTACCGGTCTAACGTACCGATGATACACACCATGTTACGTACCGGTCTAACGTACCGATGATACACACATGTTACGTACCGGTCTAACGTACGATGATACACACCATGTTACGTACCCGTCTAACGTACCGATGATACAACCATGTTACGTACCCGTCTAACGTACCGATGATACACACCATGTTACGTACCGGTCTAACGTACCGATGATACACACCATGTTACGTACCGGTCTAACGTACCGATGATACACACATGTTACGTACCCGTCTAACGTACGATGATACACACCATGTTACGTACCCGTCTAACGTACCGATGATACACACCATGTTACGTACCGGTCTAACGTACCGATGATACACACCATGTTACGTACCGGTCTAACGTACGATGATACACACCATGTACGTACCGGTCTAACGTACCGATGATACCACACCATGTTACGTACGGTCTAACGTACCAATGATACACACCATGTAGTACCCGTCTAACGTTACCGATGATACACACCATGTTACGTACCGTCTAACGTACCGATGATACACACCATGTTACGTACGGTCTAACGTACCGATGATACACACCATGTACGTACCGGTCTAACGTACCGATGATACACACCATGTTACGTACGATGATACGTACCAATGATACACACCATGTTACGTACCGGTCTAACGTACCGATGATACACACCATGTTACGTACCGGTCTAACGTACCGATGATACACACCATGTTACGTACCGATGATACGTACCAATGATACACACCATGTTACGTACCGGTCTAACGTACCGATGATACACACCATGTTACGTACCGGTCTAACGTACCAATGATACACACCATGTTACGTACGGTCTAACGTACCGATGATACACACCATGTTACGTACCGGTCTAACGTACCGATGATACACACCATGTTACGTACCGGTCTAACGTACCGATGATACACACCATGTTACGTACCGGTCTAACGTACCGATGATACACACCATGTTACGTACCGGTCTAACGTACCGATGATACACACCATGTTACGTACCGGTCTAACGTACGATGATACACACCATGTTACGTACCGGTCTAACGTACCAATGATACACACCATGTTACGTACCGGTCTAACGTACCAATGATACACACCATGTTACGTACCGGTCTAACGTACCGATGATACACACCATGTTACGTACGGTCTAAACGTACCGATGATACACACCATGTTACGTACCGGTCTAACGTACCGATGATACACACCATGTTACGTACCGGTCTAACGTACCGATGATACACACCATGTTACGTACCGGTCTAACGTACCGATGATACACACCATGTTACGTACCGGTCTAACGTACCGATGATACACACCATGTTACGTACCGGTCTAACGTACCAATGATACACACCATAGTTACCGATGATACGTACCGATGATACACACCATGTTACGTACCCGTCTAACGTACCAATGATACACACCATGTTACGTTACCGGTCTAACGTACCGATGACACACACCATGTACGTACCGGTCTAACGTACCGATGATACATACCATGTTACGTACCGGTCTAACGTACCGATGATACACACCATGTTACGTACGGTCTAACGTACCGATGATACACACCATGTTACGTACCGGTCTAACGTACGATGATACACACCATGTTACGTACCCGTCTAACGTACCGATGATACACACCATGTTACGTACCGGTCTAACGTACCAATGATACACACCATGTTACGTACCGGTCTAACGTACCGATGACACACACCATGTTACGTACCGGTCTAACGTACCGATGATACACACCATGTTACGTACCGGTCTAACGTACCGATGATACACACCATGTTACATACGGTCTAACGTACGATGATACACACCATGTTACGTACCGGTCTAACGTACCGATGATACACACCATGTTACGTACCGGTCTAACGTACCAATGATACACCACATGTTACGTACCGGTCTAACGTACCGATGATACACACCATGTTACGTACCGGTCTAACGTACCGATGATACACACCATGTTACGTACCGGTCTAACGTACCAATGATACACACCATGTTACGTACCGGTCTAACGTACCAATGATACACACCATGTTACGTACCGATGATACGTACCGATGATACACACCATGTTACGTACCCGTCTAACGTACCAATGATACACACCATGTTACGTTACCGGTCTAACGTACCGATGATACACACCATGTTACGTACCGGTCTAACGTACCGATGATACACACCATGTTACGTACCGGTCTAACGTACCAATGATACACACCATGTTACGTACCGGTCTAACGTACCGATGATACACACCATGTTACGTACCGGTCTAACGTACCGATGATACACACCATGTTACGTACCGGTCTAACGTACCAATGATACACACCATGTTACGTACCGATGATACGTACGATGATACACACCATGTTACGTACCCGTCTAACGTACCAATGATACACACCATGTTACGTACCGGTCTAACGTACCGATGATACACACCATGTTACGTACCGGTCTAACGTACCGATGATACACACCATGTTACGTACCGGTCTAACGTACCAATGATACACACCATGTTACGTACCGGTCTAACGTACCAATGATACACACCATGTTACGTACCGGTCTAACGTACCGATGATACATGTGGCACCCCTGGGATGTGTGACCACATTAATATAATAAGTATTATATTTAGAGTTAGAACATGCCTTTATTTTGTACATCTGTTATTTTCATTTCACTAACGGGGTCGATAGATGCAGTGAGTAGTGAGGCGGAACGTTTGTGTTCGATTCAATGGTTCCGGGGGACCGATTAAAGAGACGGACGTTCCCGGGGTTTCCTCAGAAGTAATCTGGAAGGAAACTGAACACAAGGTGTCTCATTACTTCTGTTTCACCTGCACCATACAGGTTGGTAAACTGTGCATAAATCACAATGAATCCCCCATAAGGTTTGCGAAGATAATATGTGACGGCCCGCTAACAGTTAGAAGACTTTGTAGCGCTGTTTACATGTAAAACCGTTAAATGGTGTGTGTGTATTAGCCTAGCTTCCCTGGTACGGCGCCATTTTGGGGACAACGTGATCTGACGCAGTAAGGATACAAGTTTGTCAGTATATCTGAAGCCTCCCGTACACTGAGTGTTTACATGCATGTATAGTGATTGTGAGTTTGTAATACATATGTACTTTGTAAGGGTTATAAGTTAGTTACTGTTGGTAAAACAGTAAGGTTGTTTGTTACACTTAAATATGTTTCAGTAATGCATTTTAGTGACCTGCCATTAATGGCAGAAGGTAAATAGTCAACATGACAGGTTAGAGGGGTCATGAAATACTACTTTTAAGTGAAAGTAAAAAGAAGAGTAGTATTAAATACAGGTTAATACTGTATACAAATGTATTTAAGGTACACAGATTTTATTGAATGTGAAATTCAATTCGACATAGGCCTATGTGTTTATCACATAAAAGAGTAACATACAGACAGAGTGAAGGTATGTGAATGGTTATTGAGGAATGTAAGTCGAAACTGAAATGCATAAGATAATTGATATGTTTATATGATTTTGTGTAATAAAACAACCTCAGAAGTATCTGGAAGGAAACTGAGCACAAGGTGTCCTCATTACTTCTCTTTCACCTGCACGATACAGGTATCATAACCGTTACTGTGGTCCTCATATCGGGGACCCGTAACATACACACCATGTTACGTACCGGTCTAACGTACCGATGATACACACCATGTTACGTACCCGTCTAACGTACCGATGATACACACCATGTTACGTACCGGTCTAACGTACCAATGATACACACCATGTTACGTACCGGTCTAACGTACCGATGATACACACCATGTTACGTACCGGTCTAACGTACCGATGATACACACCATGTTACGTACCCGTCTAACGTACCGATGATACACACCATGTTACGTACCGGTCTAACGTACCGATGATACACACCATGTTACGTACCGGTCTAACGTACCAATGATACACACCATGTTACGTACCGGTCTAACGTACCGATGATACACACCATGTTACGTACCCGTCTAACGTACCGATGATACACACCATGTTACGTACCCGTCTAACGTACCGATGATACACACCATGTTACGTACCGGTCTAACGTACCGATGATACACACCATGTTACGTACCGGTCTAACGTACCGATGATACACACCATGTTACGTACCCGTCTAACGTACCAATGATACACACCATGTTACGTACCGGTCTAACGTACCGATGATACACACCATGTTACGTACCGGTCTAACGTACCGATGATACACACCATGTTACGTACCGGTCTAACGTACCGATGATACACACCATGTTACGTACCCGTCTAAACGTACCGATGATACACACCATGTTACGTACCGGTCTAACGTACCGATGATACACACCATGTTACGTACCCGTCTAACGTACCGAGGATACACACCATGTTACGTACCCGTCTAACGTACCGATGATACACACCATGTTACGTACGGTCTAACGTACCGATGATACACACCATGTTACGTACCGGTCTAACGTACGATGATACACACCATGTTACGTACCGGTCTAACGTACCGATGATACACACCATGTTACGTACCGGTCTAACGTACCGATGATACACACCATGTTACGTACCGGTCTAACGTACCGATGATACACACCATGTTACGTACCCGTCTAACGTACCGATGATACACACCATGTTACGTACCGGTCTAACGTACCGATGATACACACCATGTTACGTACCGGTCTAACGTACCGATGATACACACCATGTTACGTACCCGTCTAACGTACCAATGATACACACCATGTTACGTACCCGTCTAACGTACCGATGATACACACCATGTTACGTACCGGTCTAACGTACCGATGATACACACCATGTTACGTACCCGTCTAACGTACCAATGACACACACCATGTTACGTACCGGTCTAACGTACCGATGATACACACCATGTTACGTACCGGTCTAATGTACCAATGATACACCATGTTACGTACCCGTCTAACGTACCGATGATACACACCATGTTACGTACCGGTCTAACGTACCAATGATACACACCATGTTACGTACCGGTCTAACGTACCAATGATACACACCATGTTACGTACCGGTCTAACGTACCGATGATACACACCATGTTACGTACCGGTCTAACGTACCGAGGATACACACCATGTTACGTACCGGTCTAACGTACCAATGATACACACCATGTTACGTACCGGTCTAACGTACCAATGATACACACCATGTTACGTACCCGTCTAACGTACCGATGATACACACCATGTTACGTACCGGTCTAACGTACCGATGATACACACCATGTTACGTACCGGTCTAACGTACCAATGATACACACCATGTTACGTACCGGTCTAACGTACCAATGATACACACCATGTTACGTACCGGTCTAACGTACCAATGATACACACCATGTTACGTACCGGTCTAACGTACCGATGATACACACCATGTTACGTACCGGTCTAACGTACCGATGATACACACCATGTTACGTACCGGTCTAACGTACCGATGATACACACCATGTTACGTACCGGTCTAACGTACCGATGATACACACCATGTTACGTACCGGTCTAACGTACCGATGATACACACCATGTTACGTACCCGTCTAACGTACCAATGATACACACCATGTTACGTACCCGTCTAACGTACCAATGATACACACCATGTTACGTACCCGTCTAACGTACCGATGATACACACCATGTTACGTACCGGTCTAACGTACCGATGATACACACCATGTTACGTACCGGTCTAACGTACCAATGATACACACCATGTTACGTACCGGTCTAACGTACCAATGATACACACCATGTTACGTACCCGTCTAACATACCAATGATACACACCATGTTACGTACCGGTCTAACGTACCAATGATACACACCATGTTACGTACCGGTCTAACGTACCGATGACACACACCATGTTACGTACGGTCTAACGTACCGATGACACACACCATGTTACGTACCGGTCTAACGTACCGATGATACACACCATGTTACGTACCGGTCTAACGTACCGATGATACACACCATGTTACGTACCGGTCTAACGTACCGATGATACACACCATGTTACGTACCGGTCTAACGTACCGATGATACACACCATGTTACGTACCGATGATACACACCATGTTACGTACCGGTCTAACGTACCTATGATACACACCATGTTACGTACCCGTCTAACGTACCAATGATACACACCATGTTACGTACCGGTCTAACGTACCGATGATACACACCATGTTACGTACCGGTCTAACGTACCGATGATACACACCATGTTACGTACCCGTCTAACGTACCAATGATACACACCATGTTACGTACCGGTCTAACGTACCGATGATACACACCATGTTACGTACCGGTCTAACGTACCGATGATACACACCATGTTACGTACCGGTCTAACGTACCAATGATACACACCATGTTACGTACCGGTCTAACGTACCGATGATACGTACCGATGATACACACCATGTTACGTACCGGTCTAACGTACCGATGATACACACCATGTTACGTACCGGTCCAACGTACCAATGATACACACCATGTTACGTACCGGTCTAACGTACCGATGATACGTACCGATGATACACACCATGTTACGTACCGGTCTAACGTACCGATGATACGTACCGATGATACACACCATGTTACGTACCGGTCTAACGTACCGATGATACACACCATGTTACGTACCGGTCTAACGTACCAATGATACACACCATGTTACGTACCGGTCTAACGTACCGATGATACGTACCGATGATACACACCATGTTACGTACCGGTCTAACGTACCAATGATACACACCATGTTACGTACCGGTCTAATGTACCGATGATACACACCATGTTGATGTTATGTACCGATGTTATGTACCGATGTTATGTAGCGATGTTATGTACCGATGTTATGTACCGATGTTATGTACCAGTGTTACATCCTGGTGTAACGTACCGATGTTATGTACCAGTGTTACATCCTGGTGTAACGTACCGGTGTAACGTACCGATGTTATGTACCGATGTTATGTACCGATGTTACAGTAAGAAGAGGCTCTGTTATGTGAGGAGGACTCACCAATCAGGGTCTTCAGACACTGTCCGGACGCCGTGTCCCAGATGCGACTGCAGACAGACAACAGTTTCAGTCTCTGTGTTATACCTACATGTATAATGTATAGTGTATTATATGCAAAGTATTCTGTACCAGAGGCCGTCGTAGCTGCTGGAGACGATGAGCGAGCCGTCTCTGTTGAAGTGAACCTGGAAACAGAGTCAGGGTCAGAGATCAGGGTCAGAGGTTAGGACACTACAACGACCTCTTGTTTGTAAGAGAAACGACTCACAGCAGAGACGGGGTCGGAGTGAGCCGGCAGAGTCTTCAGACATTTCCCCGTCTTCACGTCCCAGATGCGAACGCTCTCATCAAACTGCAGACACACACAAAGACTGTTAGGATAAGATACACAGATACAATAAACACAGCAGCATAATAATAAAACTGTACACTAACAGTGCAGTAAAAAGAGCAATTCAATATCTACAGGAAAACATAGACGGTCACATAGTTAATGTAAAAGACTGTACAGTGACGAGCAGTGTTTAGTAGTGCAAAAAAACGTAGTGGCAGATACGCAACTGCACGTAAAGCAACTCCAGGAGGCAATCCTTTAAACGGGATATTATGTATTTTAGAAGCTTTAATAGAATATGCAGGTGATTCATGGAGTTATCAGTGTGTGTGTGTGTGTGTGTGTTGTGTGTGTGTGTGTGTGTGGGTGTGTGTGTGTGTGTGTGTGTGTGTGTGTGTGTGTGTGTGTGTGTGGCGCACCGATCCAGACACCACCAGGTTGGACTGAGGGTTGAAGTTGCAGCAGAAGACGTAGTTACTGTGGCCCTTCAGGGTCTTCAGACACTTCCCCTGAACACACAGGACGCACGTTAGAACACACACATTAAGTATCAGGTTAATGATCCATCCCTGTTCAATACTGTGGAGATGTTAAGCTAGTAAGCTGTGTGTGTGTGTGTGTGTGTGTGTGTGTGGTGTGTGTGTGTGTGTGTGTGTGTGTGTGTGTGTGTGTCTTACAGAGCTGTGGTCCCATATCTTGAGTGTTTTGTCGTCGGACGCAGAAACCAGCAGGGTGGAGTCTGAAGACCAGGAGACATCGGAGATCCCCTAAAAACACACACACACACACACACACACACACACACACACACACACCACACACACACACACACACACACACACACACACACACAACACACACACACACACACACACACCACACACACACACACACACACACACACACTCTGTAAACAGTGTGTGTGTTGTGGTTCAGAGGTCTTCAGGAGGCGGTGCTCACCAGTTTGTGTCCGACGATGGATTTCTCAAACTTTCCGTCGAACGCTCCCCAAATCTTTATCAACTTATCGGCCGCTGCACCGAGAGGATAAAGAACACAATAAACCGTGTTAATTTCGTCTTAATGTACATTATTTAATTTCATATTCTGTTCTTGTACATATCATATTCTATTTACATGGATAGAGACTTCTTGCACTATTTCTTAAGCTGCTGAGCATCTGATGAGAACACCATGAATTAATGTGTCCAAACGTGTGTGAGTGTGAGTGTGAGTGGTGTGTGTGTGTGTGTGTGTGGGTGTGTGTGTGTGTGTGTGTGTGTGTGTGTGTGTGTGTGTGTGTGTGTGTGTGTGTGTGTGTGTGTGTGTGTGTGTGTGTGTGTGTGTAGCTCACAGGAGCTGGCCAGCCACTCTCCGTTGGGGCTGAATTTGACGGAGGAGACGGCCTTGGTGTGTCCGGCCAGAGTAAACTTCACGGTGTAGTTCGGTTTGGCCGCGTTAGACTGTGCACACACACACACACACCACACACACACACACACACACACACACACACACACACAGTTACTGCTTGTTCAATTACTGTCAACAATAATATAGTGATGCAGGCTCCTCACCTTGCTGCTGGAGGACTGCTTTAAGGTGTCTGTCTCTGGTTTCTTCTCCTCTGTCGCCATGTCTGAGTCCAGCAGCTCCTTCTCCCAGCAGCTCCTTCTCCCAGCAGCTCCTTCCTCCTGCAGCTCCTTCTCCCAGCAGCTCCTTCTCCCTGCAGCTCCTTCTCCCAGCAGCTCCTTCTCCCAGCAGCTCCTTCCTCCTGCAGCTCCTTCTCCCAGCAGCTCCTTCTCCCTGCAGCTCCTTCCTCCTGCAGCTCCTTCCTCCTGCAGCTGTTTAACCAGCACACAAAACACTGTTCAGATCTCCTGCAATAAACCTGAATCTGCGATATAAACACCTAGCGCTATAATCAAATACATATTTTCATCAATGTCCTAAAACTTATTTTGAGGTCGCAATACTTTAATATGCATTTCATGTCATTTAGTTGTACTTAAATTGATGCTACACATTTTGTTTAGCCAAGGTTGTGTAATTATTTGTCTTTATTTTATTACTAATGTCTGCTTTTCTGTTATTAGCTGTTATTATCTGTTAGCTCTGTTAGCTCTGTTATTATCTGTTAGCTTCTGTTAGCTCTGTTATTGTCTGTTAGCTTCTGTTAGCTCTGTTATTGTCTGTTAGCTTCTGTTAGCTCTGTTATTGTCTGTTAGCTTCTGTTAGCTCTGTTATTATCTGTTAGCTTCTGTTAGCTCTGTTATTGTCTGTTAGCTTCTGTTAGCTCTGTTATTGTCTGTTAGCTTCTGTTAGCTCTGTTATTGTCTGTTAGCTTCTGTTAGCTCTGTTATTATCTGTTAGCTTCTGTTAGCTCTGTTATTATCTGTTAGCTTCTGTTAGCTCTGTTATTATATGTTAGCTTCTGTTAGCTCTGTTATTATCTGTTAGCTCTGTTATTATATGTTAGTTCTGTTATTATATGTTAGCTTCTGTTAGCTCTGTTATTGTCTGTTAGCTCTGTTATTATATGTTAGCTTCTGTTAGCTCTGTTATTATATGTTAGCTTCTGTTAGCTCTGTTATTGTATGTTAGCTTCTGTTAGCTCTGTTATTGTATGTTAGCTTCTGTTAGCTCTGTTATTGTATGTTAGCTTCTGTTAGCTCTGTTATTGTCTGTTAGCTTCTGTTAGCTCTGTTATTGTCTGTTAGCTTCTGTTAGCTCTGTTATTATCTGTTAGCTTCTGTTAGCTCTGTTATTATCTGTTAGCTTCTGTTAGCTCTGTTATTATATGTTAGCTTCTGTTAGCTCTGTTATTATCTGTTAGCTCTGTTATTATATGTTAGTTCTGTTATTATATGTTAGCTTCTGTTAGCTCTGTTATTGTCTGTTAGCTCTGTTATTATATGTTAGCTTCTGTTAGCTCTGTTATTATATGTTAGCTTCTGTTAGCTCTGTTATTGTATGTTAGCTTCTGTTAGCTCTGTTATTGTATGTTAGCTTCTGTTAGCTCTGTTATTGTATGTTAGCTTCTGTTAGCTCTGTTATTATATGTTAGTTCTGTTATTATATGTTAGCTCTTGTTAGCTCTGTTATTATATGTTAGTTCTGTTATTATATGTTAGCTTCTGTTAGCTCTGTTATTGTCTGTTAGCTCTGTTATTATATGTTAGCTTCTGTTAGCTCTGTTATTATATGTTAGCTTCTGTTAGCTCTGTTATTGTCTGTTAGCTCTGTTATTATATGTTAGCTTCTGTTAGCTCTGTTATTATATGTTAGCTTCTGTTAGCTCTGTTATTGTCTGTTAGCTCTGTTATTATATGTTAGCTTCTGTTAGCTCTGTTATTATATGTTAGCTTCTGTTAGCTCTGTTATTGTATGTTAGCTTCTGTTAGCTCTGTTATTATCTGTTAGCTTCTGTTAGCTCTGTTATTGTCTGTTAGCTCTGTTATTATATGTTAGCTCTTGTTAGCTCTGTTATTGTCTGTTAGCTTCTTTTAGCTTCTGTTTTGGCTCTGCTGCTGAAGGAGGGCTAGAGCTAGCTGCAGATGCTAACAACGCTAACTATAGTTATCTCTATAAAGCCGTGTTACCTTTCCCGCTCTCGGTACACAGGGACCGGGTTCTGACCGGGTTCTGACCGGGTTCTGACGGGTTCTGACCGGGTTCTGACCAAGTTCTGACAGGGTTCTGACGGGTTCGGACGGGTTCGGACCGGGTTCTGACAGTTAGCCAGAAGCTGACTGCTAACTACACAAGAGTGCTGTCATACGGCGAGTGAAGAGGGTCAAAATAAAAATAAAGGAAACTGTAGACTGAGGGTCCATTCTGTTTTTATTATTTATAAAAGGAAGAATAATTTTTGCTGATCCTCTTCGGGAATGTATTCAATTAGTTCATTTTAAAAACGTTTGTCCCCCGAAACTGAACAATAACTGCTCCTCCAGCACAGCAGGGGGCGCAGGAGCAGCAGATCAGCACCGCCTTTAAACCAGGAGGACAAGAAGAAGAAGAAGTCCGTGACCTCATCAAGGTGCTTCTCCTGCAGCACTATCATAATAATAATACATTACATTTATATAGCGCTTTTCCTGGTGCTCAAAGATGAGGCGCTGGGTCCGGACCGGGGCCGCTCTGGTGCTGGGAGCGGGTCTGGGAGTCTGGGTCGGCCGCGCGACGAGCCTCAGCCCCGGGGAGGAGCAGCGGGGGGTCGGGGGGCTGCTGGAGAGGGTCCCTGTGATCCCGGTGATCCCGTGGGTGGAGGCCTCCGAGCTCACGGTGAGAGTACTGTACTGTATTTATAGAGACTACTGTACTGTACTGAGACTGTACTGTACAGAGACTGTACTTAAGTACTATTTATAGAGACTTTACTCCACTACAGTTCAGAGGTACATGGTGTACTTCTACTCCACTACATGTATTTAATCCCTTTAGTTACTTCACAGATGTGGATGAATGATGTGAAATATAACCAAGTGTTAAATCAGACTTTAGTTCCACCTGGAGTAAATCCACAAGCTACCCTGCAGTATACAAAGTCATTCAAACTAGCTGCACCTTTACCAGCTTTGAGAACACTTTCATGATCAATCATTATAAAACATATCATATATATTATTCTGAAATGGACCAATCTGCACAACGACTACTTTTACTGTACTTTCACTAGATTTTGATGATAATACTTCAGTTTTATACTTATCACCTAAGTGTAAACACGTCTCAATCAGTCACTGAACACCTGAGCACATACTGCAGATTAAAAAAGAGAAATCTGTTTTCCTTAAAGGTCCCATGTCTTTTCTACTGATCATAGTTCCATAGTTGAGGTCTACTAGAATAGATGTACATTGTTCAATGTTCCAAACTCACATTGGTTTCTCAAACAGCATCTCTGTATAGTCTGTGTATTCACTCTCTGTCCTACACGGCTTGTTGGAGGTCCTGCCCCCCCCTCCCTGTGAGCCCACTGTGCTCTGATTGGTCAGCTCGTCCACTCTGTTCTGATGAGTCCACCACCGTTACAGCAGAACATCAGTGATTATGTTTTACAATGGCGTTAGTTAGCAACCAGGAAATGACACCAGTAATGACAAACAGATGAGAATGCTGCGTGGGGTCTGGGGGCCGTGTTGGGGGGGACGTTGGGGGGCTCGCTGCTGTGAGGAGAGGGCAGTGTGAGCTGGCTTACTGGGGTCGTTTCCTGGTTGCTGTGTGGGGTCTGTGAGACAGCCAGACATCGCGGAGCTCAGCCTGAACTCAGCCTGAGCTCACACACACACACACACACACACACACACACACGCACACACACACAGAAAAGATAAGGCTGAGTGAGTGTGTGTGAGGAGCTCCACGGATTGGTCCATTTGGACCTGGGCATGTTCACGTCACTATACCCAAGAAGAACAAAATGTAAAAAGAGAGATGTCCAGCGAGGCGTTCAGGGGCAGCAGAGACAGGTCTTCTCTGTGTTAGAGCTTTACTCTCTACAGGGTGCACTTTGAGGGTTTGAGACTCTGCAGACCGTTCACATGCAGAAGCTTCAGAACACAAGGGGACGGGTCAGAACCAGAGAAGCATGGGACCTTTAAGACACACAGTGAAGATCACACACACTGTATAATGAACATATACTGTGTATTTATATACTGTGTGTGTGTGTATATATATATATGACCTCATCGTCCTGACTCCTCCCTCAGGTGAGTCCAGGTGTGTCGGGGGGGGCGGCAGTGATGAAGTACGGCTTCCCCTCGTTAGCAAACATCAAGACGCGAGAGTCCTACGTGACCTCGTACGACCCCGCACACGCACTGCATCCTGGGTAATCGAGAGGCTGAGCCCCGCCTCCCTGAGCGGCCAATCAGACAGGAAGAGCTGCGACTTCAAGGAGGACGACAGGTGAGACACCTGGACTTTATTTACCTTTAGATCATGTATACTTTAGTGTTATTAACCCCCCCCAGTGTGAACGTGCTCCACAGGTCCACCAACACTGACTACAGGGGGAGTGGCTTCGACAGAGGTCACATGGCTGCAGCAGCCAATCACAAGTGGAGCCAGAAGGCCATGCAGGACACCTTCTACCTGAGCAACGTGGCCCCACAGGTACACACACACACACACACACACACACACACACACACACACACACACACACACACACACACGATACCACACAGATATATTGATGTGTGTGTGTGTGTGTGTGTGTGTGTGTGGTGTGTGTGTGTGTGTGTGGTGTGTGTGTGGTGTGTGTGTGTGTGTGTGTGTGTGGTGTGTGTGTGTGTGTTTGTGTGTGTGTGTGTGTGTGTGTGTGTGTGTGTGTGTGTGTGTGTGTGTGTGTGTGTGTGTGTGTGTGTGTGTGTGGTGTGTGTGTGTGTTTGTGTGTGTGTGTGGTGTGTGTGGTGTGTGTGTGTGTGTGTGTGTGTGTGTGTGTGTGTGTGTGTGTGTGTGTGTGTGTGTGTGTGTGTGTGTGTGTGTGTGTGTGTGGGTGTGTGTGTGTGTGTGTGTTCAGAATCCTCAATTGAACCGGAACACCTGGAATAACCTGGAGAAACACTGCCGCTCTCTGACCAAAAACTACCTGAATGTCTACGTGTGCACCGGCCCCCTCTACCTGCCCAGGTAACACACACACACACACACACACACACGTAATCTAGGCTATCAATTGTGATCTCCTGGGCCCAGTAGTTCAAAACCTTTCATCTCAGATCACATTTTGTATTTCAAAGCGATCCAGATTCAGACTTTTCAAGATGACTAGATCCTGAAATCAGTGCTTTAATCTACCGATCTCCATCTAGTGGATATGAAAGATAATACAAGGAAGACAAGAGACCACATTGCAGAGACATCTATAATGTCTAATTATATTTTTAAATACATAAAGGACATCACATTATAATGGAATTGTAATTGTAAAACTACTCCCACTAGGGCAACAAAAAAACACATTCATTCAAAGGCAGCTGGATCATCCAGGCGTGCTTTGAGGAGCTTGAGGTTTCAGTTTGCTGAAGCCGGCACCGCTGTGTTAGTTCTTCAGCCAGACGGACCTGCATCTCTGCCTCTCCGTGTCACGCCTCAGCAGTTCTATAGAGACAAGACAAGATAATAACTAGTTCTATAGAGACAAGACAAGATAATAACTAGTTCTATAGAGACAAGACAAGATAATAACTAGTTCTATAGAGACAAGACAATAACTAGTTCTATAGAGACAAGACAAGATAATAACTAGTTCTATAGAGACAAGATAATAACTAGTTCTATAGGGACAAGACAAGATAATAACTAGTTCTATAGAGACAAGATAAGATAATAACTAGTTCTATAGAGACAAGATAATAACTAGTTCTATAGAGACAAGATAAGATAAAACTAGTTCTATAGGGACAAGATAATAACTAGTTCTATAGAGACAAGATAAGATAATAACTAGTTCTATAGAGACAAGATAATAACTAGTTCTATAGAGACAAGATAATAACTAGTTCTATAGAGACAAGATAATAACTAGTTCTATAGAGACAAGATAATAACTAGTTCTATAGAGACAAGACAAGATAATAACTAGTTCTATAGAGACAAGACAAGATAATAACTAGTTCTATAGAGACAAGACAAGATAATAACTAGTTCTATAGAGACAAGATAAGATAATAACTAGTTCTATAGAGACAAGATAAGATAATAACTAGTTCTATAGAGACAAGACAAGATAATAACTAGTTCTATAGGGACAAGATAATAACTAGTTCTATAGAGACAAGACAAGATAATAACTAGTTCTATAGAGACAAGACAAGATAATAACTAGTTCTATAGAGACAAGACAAGATAATAACTAGTTCTATAGAGACAAGACAAGATAATAACTAGTTCTATAGAGACAAGACAAGATAATAACTAGTTCTATAGAGACAAGATAAGATAATAACTAGTTCTATAGAGACAAGATAAGATAATAACTAGTTCTATAGAGACAAGACAATAACTAGTTCTATAGAGACAAGATAATATAATAACTAGTTCTATAGAGACAAGACAAGATAATAACTAGTTCTATAGAGACAAGACAAGATAATAACTAGTTCTATAGAGACAAGACAAGATAATAACTAGTTCTATAGAGACAAGATAAGATAATAACTAGTTCTATAGAGACAAGACAAGATAATAACTAGTTCTATAGAGACAAGATAAGATAATAACTAGTTCTATAGAGACAAGACAAGATAATAACTAGTTCTATAGAGACAAGATAATAACTAGTTCTATAGAGACAAGATAATAACTAGTTCTATAGAGACAAGATAATAACTAGTTCTATAGAGACAAGATAATAACTAGTTCTATAGAGACAAGACAAGATAATAACTAGTTCTATAGAGACAAGACAAGATAATAACTAGTTCTATAGAGACAAGATAATAACTAGTTCTATAGAGACAAGACAAGATAATAACTAGTTCTATAGAGACAAGACAAGATAATAACTAGTTCTATAGAGACAAGACAAGATAATAACTAGTTCTATAGAGACAAGACAAGATAATAACTAGTTATATAGGGACAAGACAAGATAATAACTAGTTCTATAGAGACAAGACAAGATAATAACTAGTTCTATAGAGACAAGATAATAACTAGTTCTATAGAGACAAGATAATAACTAGTTCTATAGAGACAAGACAAGATAATAACTAGTTCTATAGAGACAAGACAAGATAATAACTAGTTCTATAGAGACAAGACAAGATAATAACTAGTTCTATAGAGACAAGACAAGATAATAACTAGTTCTATAGAGACAAGACAAGATAATAACTAGTTCTATAGAGACAAGACAAGATAATAACTAGTTCTATAGAGACAAGATAATAACTAGTTCTATAGAGACAAGATAATAACTAGTTCTATAGAGACAAGACAAGATAATAACTAGTTCTATAGAGACAAGACAAGATAATAACTAGTTCTATAGAGACAAGACAAGATAATAACTAGTTCTATAGGGACAAGACAAGATAATAACTAGTTCTATAGAGACAAGACAAGATAATAACTAGTTCTATAAAGACAAGATAATAACTAGTTCTATAGAGACAAGATAATAACTAGTTCTATAGAGACAAGACAAGATAATAACTAGTTCTATAGAGACAAGATAATAACTAGTTCTATAGAGACAAGATAATAACTAGTTCTATAGAGACAAGATAATAACTAGTTCTATAGAGACAAGATAAGATAATAACTAGTTCTATAGAGACAAGATAATATAATAACTAGTTCTATAGAGACAAGACAAGATAATAACTAGTTCTATAGAGACAAGATAATAACTAGTTCTATAGAGACAAGATAATAACTAGTTCTATAGAGACAAGATAAGATAATAACTAGTTCTATAGAGACAAGATAATAACTAGTTCTATAGAGACAAGATAATAACTAGTTCTATAGAGACAAGATAAGATAATAACTAGTTCTATAGAGACAAGATAATATAATAACTAGTTCTATAGAGACAAGACAAGATAATAACTAGTTCTATAGAGACAAGATAATAACTAGTTCTATAGAGACAAGACAAGATAATAACTAGTTCTATAGAGACAAGATAATAACTAGTTCTATAGAGACAAGATAATAACTAGTTCTATAGAGACAAGATAATAACTAGTTCTATAGAGACAAGATAAGATAATAACTAGTTCTATAGAGACAAGATAATATAATAACTAGTTCTATAGAGACAAGATAATAACTAGTTCTATAGAGACAAGACAAGATAATAACTAGTTCTATAGAGACAAGATAATAACTAGTTCTATAGAGACAAGACAAGATAATAACTAGTTCTATAGAGACAAGATAATATAATAACTAGTTCTATAGAGACAAGATAATAACTAGTTCTATAGAGACAAGATAAGATAATAACTAGTTCTATAGAGACAAGATAATATAATAACTAGTTCTATAGAGACAAGATAATAACTAGTTCTATAGAGACAAGATAAGATAATAACTAGTTCTATAGAGACAAGACAAGATAATAACTAGTTCTATAGAGACAAGATAAGATAATAACTAGTTCTATAGAGACAAGATAATATAATAACTAGTTCTATAGAGACAAGATAATAACTAGTTCTATAGAGACAAGATAAGATAATAACTAGTTCTATAGAGACAAGATAAGATAATAACTAGTTCTATAGAGACAAGATAATAACTAGTTCTATAGAGACAAGACAAGATAATAACTAGTTCTATAGAGACAAGATAATAACTAGTTCTATAGAGACAAGATAATAACTAGTTCTATAGAGACAAGACAAGATAATAACTAGTTCTATAGAGACAAGACAAGATAATAACTAGTTCTATAGAGACAAGACAAGATAATAACTAGTTCTATAGAGACAAGATAATAACTAGTTCTATAGAGACAAGACAAGATAATAACTAGTTCTATAGAGACAAGATAATAACTAGTTCTATAGAGACAAGACAAGATAATAACTAGTTCTATAGAGACAAGATAAGATAATAACTAGTTCTATAGAGACAAGACAAGATAATAACTAGTTCTATAGAGACAAGACAAGATAATAACTAGTTCTATAGAGACAAGATAATAACTAGTTCTATAGAGACAAGACAAGATAATAACTAGTTCTATAGAGACAAGATAATAACTAGTTCTATAGAGACAAGACAAGATAATAACTAGTTCTATAGAGACAAGATAATAACTAGTTCTATAGAGACAAGACAAGATAATAACTAGTTCTATAGAGACAAGATAAGATAATAACTAGTTCTATAGAGACAAGACAAGATAATAACTAGTTCTATAGAGACAAGACAAGATAATAACTAGTTCTATAGAGACAAGATAATAACTAGTTCTATAGAGACAAGACAAGATAATAACTAGTTCTATAGAGACAAGATAATAACTAGTTCTATAGAGACAAGACAAGATAATAACTAGTTCTATAGAGACAAGACAAGATAATAACTAGTTCTATAGAGACAAGATAATAACTAGTTCTATAGAGACAAGACAAGATAATAACTAGTTCTATAGAGACAAGACAAGATAATAACTAGTTCTATAGAGACAAGACAAGATAATAACTAGTTCTATAGAGACAAGACAAGATAATAACTAGTTCTATAGAGACAAGATAATAACTAGTTCTATAGAGACAAGATAATAACTAGTTCTATAGAGACAAGATAATAACTAGTTCTATAGAGACAAGATAATAACTAGTTCTATAGAGACAAGACAAGATAATAACTAGTTCTATAGAGACAAGATAATAACTAGTTCTATAGAGACAAGACAAGATAATAACTAGTTCTATAGAGACAAGACAAGATAATAACTAGTTCTATAGAGACAAGATAATAACTAGTTCTATAGAGACAAGATAATAACTAGTTCTATAGAGACAAGATAATAACTAGTTCTATAGAGACAACATAAGATAATAACTAGTTCTATAGAGACAAGATAATATAATAACTAGTTCTATAGAGACAAGATAATAACTAGTTCTATAGAGACAAGATAATAACTAGTTCTATAGAGACAAGACAAGATAATAACTAGTTCTATAGAGACAAGATAATAACTAGTTCTATAGAGACAAGATAATAACTAGTTCTATAGAGACAAGATAATAACTAGTTCTATAGAGACAAGACAAGATAATAACTAGTTCTATAGAGACAAGACAAGATAATAACTAGTTCTATAGAGACAAGACAAGATAATAACTAGTTCTATAGGGACAAGATAATAACTAGTTCTATAGAGACAAGATAATAACTAGTTCTATAGAGACAAGACAAGATAATAACTAGTTCTATAGAGACAAGATAATAACTAGTTCTATAGAGACAAGACAATAACTAGTTCTATAGAGACAAGATAATAACTAGTTCTATAGAGACAAGACAAGATAATAACTAGTTCTATAGGGACAAGATAATAACTAGTTCTATAGAGACAAGATAATAACTAGTTCTATAGAGACAAGACAAGATAATAACTAGTTCTATAGAGACAAGATAATAACTAGTTCTATAGAGACAAGACAATAACTAGTTCTATAGAGACAAGACAATAACTAGTTCTATAGAGACAAGACAAGATAATAACTAGTTCTATAGGGACAAGATAATAACTAGTTCTATAGAGACAAGATAATAACTAGTTCTATAGAGACAAGACAAGATAATAACTAGTTCTATAGAGACAAGATAATAACTAGTTCTATAGAGACAAGACAAGATAATAACTAGTTCTATAGAGACAAGATAAGATAATAACTAGTTCTATAGAGACAAGACAAGATAATAACTAGTTCTATAGAGACAAGACAAGATAATAACTAGTTCTATAGAGACAAGATAATAACTAGTTCTATAGAGACAAGACAAGATAATAACTAGTTCTATAGAGACAAGATAATAACTAGTTCTATAGAGACAAGATAATAACTAGTTCTATAGAGACAAGATAATAACTAGTTCTATAGAGACAAGACAAGATAATAACTAGTTCTATAGAGACAAGATAATAACTAGTTCTATAGAGACAAGACAAGATAATAACTAGTTCTATAGAGACAAGATAATAACTAGTTCTATAGAGACAAGACAAGATAATAACTAGTTCTATAGAGACAAGATAAGATAATAACTAGTTCTATAGAGACAAGACAAGATAATAACTAGTTCTATAGAGACAAGACAAGATAATAACTAGTTCTATAGAGACAAGATAATAACTAGTTCTATAGAGACAAGATAATAACTAGTTCTATAGAGACAAGATAATAACTAGTTCTATAGAGACAAGACAAGATAATAACTAGTTCTATAGAGACAAGATAATAACTAGTTCTATAGAGACAAGATAATAACTAGTTCTATAGAGACAAGACAAGATAATAACTAGTTCTATAGAGACAAGACAAGATAATAACTAGTTCTATAGAGACAAGATAATAACTAGTTCTATAGAGACAAGATAATAACTAGTTCTATAGAGACAAGATAATAACTAGTTCTATAGAGACAAGATAATAACTGTAGGTATTAATACGATAATGACCGGCGGCCAATCGATCGGAGCATCCCTAATTATTACCGGACATTTTGACCGGCAGGTTTTGAATTTACCGGTTTTTAATAAATGTTACCAGCTAAAAACCGGTAATTACCGGCTAACGGAAACCCTGGGACAAGGATAAAATCACACATACCTGCGACTCACCATCCAGTACAACGTTTGGTATTCCATGTAAAGATTGTGACTGCTGACCACCAATGATATCAAGTACCACATCTGTGTATTGTCCCCTTTTATATGCTTTGTTACCCGTCTGTGGGTTTTTAGCCTGGCTGTGGTCTTTGGTAGCTTGCTGCTTCAGATTCATCCACCTCAACCTCACTTGGTCCATCTGTCCAACTCACTGGTTTGGTCAGGTTACTTTGGAAAGGTGATGACAGATGATGGACTTTCTTTTGTTGAAGATATTTTTTTAATCTAAATTACATTTGTGATTGGCAATCTTTGTTGTGATATTTTTATGAGCATAAACATTTATGTCATCAACATTTGGTTGAAAACTAAATAGGCCACCTCAAACGTGACCGAAAAATAACATGTATTTGCCATGAAGGCTAAACATGGTGTATTATTGTGTGTGTGTGTGTGTGTGTGTGTGTGTGTGTGTGTGTGGTGTGTGTGTGTGTGTGTGTGTGTGTGTGTGTGTTGTGTGTGTGTGGTGTGTGTGTGTGTGTGTGTGTGTGTGTGTGTGTGTGTGTGTTGTGTGTGTGTGTGTGTGTGTGTGTGTGTGTGTGTGTGTGTGTGTGTGTGTGTGTGTGTGGTGTGTGTGTGTGTGTGTGTGTGTGTGGTGTGTGTGTGTGTGTGTGTGTGTGTGTGTGTGTGTGTGTGTGTGTGTAGACAGGAGGCTGATGGAAAGCTGTACGTACGATATCAGGTTTTGGGGCATAACCACGTTGCCGTGCCGACGCACTTCTTCAAGGTGAGTGACAGGTTAATAACAAAACAAATATAAAATTTTTTATACATAGACGACACTGGGACATGTCTCTATGTAGTGTCTCTACTGGGACATGTCTCCATGTAGTGTCTCTCCTGGGACATGTCTCCATGTAGTGTCTCTCCTGGGACATGTCTCTATGTAGTGTCTCTACTGGGACATGTCTCTATGTAGTGTCTCTCCTGGGACATGTCTCTATGTAGTGTCTCTCCTGGGACATGTCTCTATGTAGTGTCTCTACTGGGACATGTCTCTATGTAGTGTCTCTACTGGGACATGTCTCTATGTAGTGTCTCTACTGGGACATGTCTCCATGTAGTGTCTCTCCTGGGACATGTCTCCATGTAGTGTCTCTACTGGGACATGTCTCTATGTAGTGTCTCTCCTGGGACATGTCTCTATGTAGTGTCTCTACTGGGACATGTCTCTATGTAGTGTCTCTCCTTGGACATGTCTCTATGTAGTGTCTCTCCTGGGACATGTCTCCATGTAGTGTCTCTCCTGGGACATGTCTCTATGTAGTGTCTCTCCTGGGACATGTCTCTATGTAGTGTCTCTACTGGGACATGTCTCCATGTAGAGTCTCTACTGGGACATGTCTCTATGTAGTGTCTCTCCTGGGACATGTCTCTATGTAGTGTCTCTCCTGGGACATGTCTCTATGTAGTGTCTCTCCTGGGACATGTCTCCATGTAGAGTCTCTACTGGGACATGTCTCCATGTAGTGTCTCTACTGGGACATGTCTCTATGTAGTGTCTCTACTGGGACATGTCTCTATGTAGTGTCTCTCCTGGGACATGTCTCTATGTAGTGTCTCTACTGGGACATGTCTCTATGTAGTGTCTCTCCTGGGACATGTCTCATGTAGTGTCTCTACTGTGACATGTCTCTATGTAGTGTCTCTCCTGGGACATGTCTCCATGCTCTAATGTTCAAAAAGCTCTTTATTGTCCTCATACTGCCTGTGCTGCAGCACCTCTTTTCACCCTCTGTCTGAAACCAGAGCCCAGTCTGCTCTGATTGGTTAGCTGGCCGGCTCTGTTGTGATTGGTCAAACAGCTTAAAGATGTCCCGCCCCTTTAGCCTATCACGTACAATGTATTGGAGCGCTAGCCAATAGGAGCAATAGTACTCCATACTGATGTCACCATGTTCCAGAAGTGAAACTAGCTGACAGCTGATTGGTTCCCTCAGGTGCTGATCCTGGAGCAGATGGATGGCAGGGGGGTGGAGCTTCGGTCGTACGTCTTACCGAACGAACCAATCGAGGAGAAGGTCCCTCTGGAGCGCTTCCTGGTTCCCATAGAAACCATCGAGAGGGCGGCGGGGCTGCAGTTCATCCCGAACATCATGAAGAGAACGAGCCGTCTGCAGAGCATCACTGCACGATAACACCCACAATGCACTTCAGGAGGAACGCCCACAATGCACTGCAGGATTAACGCCCACAATGCACTGCAGGATGAACACCCACAATGCACTGCAGGATGAACGCCCACAATGCACTGCAGGCTTACCTGTCGCCTCATGGCTGAACAATAATCTGAGTTTATGTGTTAAGTGTTTCTGTAAATAAATCAACTGTAATTATCTCCACATGTTGTCTGCGCTTCATCTCCACTCAGGAACATCGGATCAATATATCTTTTATTAACGGGATTAAAAGGGGAGACATATTACCGTCTGCATTATTCATCTTTATTCTAAATGTTAAACACACCTGTCATGCTCTGCCACTAGGGGGCTCTAAGTGAACGCAACAGTAAGGCTTTAGTGGGTGTGTTGGTTTTAGAGTGTTGCATCATGGGAGTTGTAGTCTTCTCTGATGTATATAAGAGGGGGAGAAGGAGACTCTAAAAACCTCCTGAACCACTGAAAGAGTCCTGACCACGAGAAGAGCACGTTTAAATCACTTTATACGACATCGACTATACGCTCAATCCAGATTATCCTGGGCTCAGGTTCAAACCCCACTGCAGTCAGCATGTCGTGTCCCTGAGACACTTCACCCCAAAGTGCTCCTGTGGGGATTGTCCACAGTATTGAGTATGTTAGTCGCTTTGGATAAAAGCGTCTAACAAGTGACATGTGATCAGGGTTGGGTTGTAACGGAATACATGTAACGGCGTTACGTCATCAGAATACAAAAATCAAGTAACTGTATTCAGCTCGCGTTACATTTGAAAACCGAGTAATCTGATTACAGTTACTTTCGTAAACCTGAAGTGAATACATTTTGGATTACTTACTTATTTCCTCACAACATTTAATATTCATTACTAAAGGTACAGCCGAATCATCACAGCGCACAAAACCTATTACCGCGCGTGTGTGTGTGTGTGGTGTGTGTGTGTGTGTGTGGGTGTGTGTGTGTGTGTGTGTGTGTGTGTGTGTGTGTGTGTGTGTGTGTGTGTGTGTGTGTGGTGTGTGTGTGTGTGTGTGTGTGTGTGTGTGTGTGTTGGTTAAAACACATCAGCCTGCGGTCGCTCGTTAGCCTTTCTAATGACTCTGAAGGTAAGCACAGTGAAGGCGGTGCGTGACTCTTCTCAGAGTCTCACCCTCCCGCTGCCTCCTGGTGCTGCAGAGATTTCATGAAGTGAAGGAGGTTCTATAAACCAGCTGTGGGCAGCAGATACTGTGAGAGGCACGGACATGAGTTCATAGATCAAGGCAGACTGGTGCACACACTCTGCTGTTTTGCCAATCCGGTGCTTAAACAGATATAGCTCCCACCCCTGGCCGACAGGTCCTTCAAATGAAGTCTGAGTTCGACATTTTAATTCATGTCCTGCCAACACTGGCAGGACAGAAGGCGACACGCCCGTTCTAAGCCATGTCCCTCACTCCTCACATCACAAGCTGCATCCCCAAAAAGTGTATTATGTTGTTACATGTTGGTCCCCTAATAAATCATCCCTAATTGATCTCATTCTAACTAATGTTCCCTATAAATACCTATCTGTGGGAGTATTTGCAAATGATGTGAGTGACCACTGTGTTGTAGCCACAATTAGGGACACTAAGGTCCAAAAGGTTAAACCCCGTATTATTATTAAGAGACACATAAAACATTTTGTGGAGCAGGGTTTTGTTCATGATCTGTTTGGGTTTGATTGGGGAAAAATCGATCTGTGTGCTGATGTTGAAACTGCATGGTCTTATTTTTATCTTGGTTTTATGGAAATTATAGATAGACATGCACCCCTACGTACTTTTAGAGTAAAGGGACGAGACAATCCTTGGTTTTCTGCTGAACTGTCCAGTCTCCTACATGAGAGAAACAAGGCCTGGGCAAAGGCTAGGAAATCAGGCTCAGAGGTGAATGGCTGCGTTTTAGGCAACTAAGAAATAGCTTCACTTCACAGGTCAAAAGTGCTAAGTCGAAGTACTATTTGTCAGTTACTACAGAAAACCTAAATAATCCTAGGAAATTTTGGAAAGCCATAAAATCGCTATCACCGAAATGAGCTACCTCCGTGCATTACCACAGCATCTGGCTCTATATCGGACAGGGCTACTATGTTAAATTGTTTTAATGAGCATTTTGTGTCCTGCTCTATGTTTGATTCTGTGACTAACTCTGCTTCTGTGAACACCACAGTCGGTGACTCTGAACAATGTGGTCTGGAAAACCCTTTCAGTTTTACTCCTTTTACTGTTGATGTTGTTCGTGAAGCTTTAACCAAGTTAGATCCTAAGAAACCGGCCGGCCCGGACAACGTGGAACCTTTCTTTTTAAAGATAGCTGCAGATTTTATTGCTCCACCTCTCACTACTCTTTTTAACCTCTCCCTCAGCACAAACACAATTCCTAAAGTATGGAAGTCAGCGTATGTCCTGCCTTTGCTGAAAGGAGGGGAGGCAACTGTTTTAAATAACTATAGGCCCATCTCTAAATTGTCAGTTCTGGCTAAGGTTCTTGAACGCCTAGTGAGTGAACAGGTAAAGGTTTTTATGTACAAATGACATCCTGTCTAAACATCAGTCAGGCTTCAGAAAGCAACATAGCACCATCACTGCCACAATGAAAGTGGTGAATGACATTACAAGTATTTTAGATAAAAAGCAGAGTTGTGCAGCTCTATTTATTGACCTTTCCAAAGCGTTTGATACCGTCGATCATCGCATCTTAAAGCAGAGGCTACTCAGTATTGGCTTATCCAGCCATGCAGTGGGGTGGTTTGTGAACTACCTCTCTGAAAGGTCCCAATGTGTTCACTTTGATGGGCTGTCTTCTGAGTGGTTGAACATTGCTAATGGTGTTCCTCAAGGTTCTGTTTTAGGTCCACTTTTATTCTCCATCTACATCAATAGTTTAGGTGAAAATGTGGATGAAGCTACTTTGCATTTTTATGCGGATGACACCGTGATGTACTGTGCAGGTCCCTCCATTAAGGAGGCGGTTGTTAAATTACAGGCTGTTTTTAACATTATTCAGACTCAGCTCTCTGAACTAAAGCTTCTTTTAAATGTTGAGAAAACCAAGGTAATGCTCTTTTCTAAAGCTAAAAAGACTCCAGAGACTGCTTTGGATATTGTGACTATGCAAGGACAAGTACTCCAAGTGGTTAGCTATTATAAATACCTTGGTATCTGGCTTGATGATTGTCTTACTTTTAAACTTCAGGTCACTAATCTGCTTAAAAAGCTGAGGGTTAGATTAGGTTTCTTTTTCAGAAACAAGTCCTGTTTCTCTTTTGAAGCCAGGAAAAGGCTAGTCACTGTGACCTTTTTACCTGTGCTAGACTATGGTGATTTGATCTATGAATGCACCTGCCCATTGCCTGGAAAGGTTAGATGCCGCCTATCACAGTGCTCTGAGATTTGTTACTAACTGTAAAGCACTTACTCATCACTGTACCCTGTATGCCAAGGCAGGTCTGCCTTCACTTACTGTCGGAGGCTCAGTCATTGGTACATGTTCATATAAAGCCATGCTGGGTAAACTACCTTCTTATATCTGCTCTTGATCTCACGGAGAGTGGCAAGTAGCTATTGCCTGAGATCACAGGATGTGTTTTTATTACATGTGCCAAGTGCTAGGACTGTTTTAGGTGCTAAAGCTTTTATGTGCGCTGCTCCTCTAGCTTGGAACACATGCAAAAAACATTGAAACTCAGCATTTTGATTCCCTTGCATCATTTTAAAGCACGGCTGGATGAAATATTATTGGATACCTGTAAATGTAAATAGGATGCTAATGTATACCCCTGTAATTATGTTGTGATGTCCTTTTTGTTTTCTGTTTGTTTTTATATGTGTAACAATGTACCGCAGGTCTCCCTTGTAAAAGAGATCGTTGATCTCAATGGGATTTTTAACCTGGATAAATAAAGGCTACAAACAAACAAACAAAACATCGTTCATATGTCATGTTTCAGTTGCTCTGATAAACCATTAAAACAGTAAAAACACCTTCAGTTTCCTTTTGCTTTGTGTGTCTCCTGTTCACCAAAACATACCCATCTGTGATGGATAAAGTAATCCAAAAGTAATCTGAAAGTAATCTAATTACGTTACTTTTTAAGACACGTAACTGTATTCGGATTACTTTCAGAGCCATGTATTCAGTAATCAGTAACTGATTACATTTAAAGTAACCCTCCCAACCTGCATGTAATGTAATAATGTAATGATCATTTTCTGTAGTTTGCCTTTGAGGTCGCACAAATTGTTAACAATCAAACATCAGACCCAGAGCTCAGAGTTACGTGTCATCAACAAACATCAGACCCAGAGCTCAGAGTTACGTGTCATCAATCAAACATCAGACCCAGAGCTCAGAGTTACGTGTCATCAATCAAAACATCAGACCCAGAGCTCAGAGTTACGTGTCATCAAACAAACATCAGACCCAGAGCTCAGAGTTACGTGTCATCAATCAAACATCAGACCAGAGCTCAGAGTTACGTGTCATCAATCAAACATCAGACCCAGAGCTCAGAGTTACGTGTCATCAATCAAACATCAGACCCAGAGCTCAGAGTTACGTGTCATCAAACAAACATCAGACCAGAGCTCAGAGTTACGTGTCATCAATCAAACATCAGACCAGAGCTCAGAGTTACGTGTCATCAAACAAACATCAGACCCAGAGCTCAGAGTTACGTGTCATCAATCAAACATCAGACCCAGAGCTCAGAGTTACGTGTCATCAATCAAACATCAGACCCAGAGCTCAGAGTACGTGTCATCAATCAAACATCAGACCCAGAGCTCAGAGTTACGTGTCATCAATCAAACATCAGACCCAGAGCTCAGAGTTACGTGTCATCAAACAAACATCAGACCCAGAGCTCAGAGTTACGTGTCATCAATCAAACATCAGACCCAGAGCTCAGAGTTACGTGTCATCAAACAAAATCAGACCCAGAGCTCAGAGTTACGTGTCATCAATCAAACATCAGACCCAGAGCTCAGAGTTACGTGTCATCAAACAAACATCAGACCCAGAGCTCAGAGTTACGTGTCATCAATCAACATCAGACCCAGAGCTCAGAGTTACGTGCATCAATCAAACATCAGACCCAGAGCTCAGAGTTACGTGTCATCAATCAAACATCAGACCCAGAGCTCAGAGTTACGTGTCAGCAATCAAACATCAGACCCAGAGCTTAGAGTTACGTGTCATCAATCAGACCCAGAGCTTAGAGTTACGTGTCATCAATCAAACATCAGACCCAGAGCTCAGAGTTACGTGTCATCAAACAAACATCAGACCCAGAGCTCAGAGTACGTGTCATCAATCAAACATCAGACCAGAGCTCAGAGTTACGTGTCATCAATCAAACATCAGACCCAGAGCTTAGAGTTACGTGTCATCAATCAGACCCAGAGCTTAGAGTACGTGTCATCAATCAAACATCAGACCCAGAGCTCAGATTACGTGTCATCAATCAAACATCAGACCCCGAGCTCAGAGTTACGTGTCATCAATCAAACATCAGAGCTCAGAGTTACGTGTCATCAATCAAACATCAGAGCTCAGAGTTACGTGTCATCAATCAAACATCAGACCCCGAGCTCAGAGTTACGTGTCATCAAACAAACATCAGAGCTCAGAGTTACGTGTCATCAATCAACATCGACCCCGAGCTCAGAGTTACGTGTCATCAATCAAACATCAGACCCAGAGCTCAGAGTTACGTGTCATCAATCAAACATCAGACCCAGAGCTCAGAGTTACGTGTCATCAATCAAACATCAGACCCAGAGCTCAGAGTTACGTGTCATCAATCAAACATCAGACCCAGAGCTCAGAGTTACGTGTCATCACACAGAGACTTATTCAGTGAGTTACGTGTCATCACACAGAGACTTTATTCAGTGAGTTACGTGTCATCACACAGAGACTTTATTCAGTGAGTTACTGTGAAGATGACCACAGAGGAAGAGCTGGTAACTCTCAGATCCCCGCACTGAGGGCAGGAGGCTGTAGGTCTCAGTCCAGTAGGACACGTAGTAGGATCTCAGGTCGGAGCTGGAGAGAGAGAGGGGTCGTAAACAACAACAACAACAGATAAACAACAACATATAAACACAAACAGATAAACAACAACAGACAAGGCCCTTTTGTTTTGTTTGATGTATACATGTCACACTGTGGGACTGCGGGAAACCATATTTCGATATTTCTGGATGAATAACACATGTAGAATTTTTGACAATAAAGCTGCTTGACTTGATAAAACACAAACAGACAGGAAGCATTACACACAGAACCTAGCATCCTCCACAGTAAGCCCTAATCTGTGTCCAAAGCTCTGTCTGGTGTCAGAGACTACCTGATGGAGGACAAGAGACTACTGACGGAGGACAAGAGACTACCTGATGGAGGACAAGAGACTACCTGACGGAGGACAAGAGACTACCTGATGGAGGACAAGAGACTACCTGACGGAGGACAAGAGACTACCTGACGGAGGACAAGAGACTACCTGACGGAGGACAAGAGACTACCTGACGGAGGACAAGAGACTACTGACTGAGGACAGAGACTACCTGACGGAGAACAAGAGACTACCTGATGGAGGCAAGAGACTACCTGATGGAGGACAAGAGACTACCTGACGGAGGACAAGAGACTACCTGACGGAAGGACTCAGCAGAGACTACCTGACTGAGGACAAGAGACTACCTGACGGAGGACTCAGCAGAGACTACCTGACGGAGGACAAGAGACTACCTGACGGAGGACTCAGCAGAGACTACCTGACGGAGGACAAGAGACTACCTGACGGAGGACAAGAGACTACCTGACAGAGGACAAGAGACTACCTGACGGAGGACAAGAGACTACCTGACGGAGGACAAGAGACTACCTGACTGAGGACTCAGCAGAGACTAACTGACGGAGGACGGCAGAACTACCTCACGGAGGACTTAGCGACAGAGACTACCTGACGGAGGCCTTAGCGGCAGACTACCTGACGGAGGACTCAGCAGAGACTACCTGACGAAGGATTTAGCAGAGACTAACTGACGGAGGACTTAGCGGCAGACTACCTCACGGAGGACTTAGCGGCAGACTACCTCACGGAGGACTTAGCGGCAGACTACCTGACGGAGGCCTTAGCGGCAAAACTACCTGACAGAGGACTCAGCAGAGACTACCTGACGGAGGATTTAGCAGAGACTAACTGACGGAGGACTTAGCGGCAGATACCTGACGGAGGACTTAGCGGAGTGACGGAGTGACTACCTGACGGGAGGACTCAGCAGAGACTACCTGACGGAGGATTTAGCAGAGACTAACTGAGGAGGACTTAGCGGCAGACTACTGACGGAGGACTTAGCGGCAAACTACCTGACAGAGGACTCAGCAGAGACTACCTGACGGAGGATTTAGCAGAGACTAACTGACGGAGGACTTAGCGGCAGACTACCTCACGGAGGACTTAGCGGCAGACTACCTCACGGAGGACTAGCGGCAGACTACCTGACGGAGGCCTTAGCGGCAAACTACCTGACAGAGGACTCAGCAGAGACTACCTGACGGAGGATTTAGCAGAGACTAACTGACGGAGGACTTAGCGGCAGACTACCTGACGGAGGACTTAGCGGAGTGACTACCTGACGGAGGACTTAGTAGAGACTACCTGACGGAGGACTTAGTAGAGACTACCTGACGGAGGACTTAGCGGCAGACTACCTGACGGAGAACTTGTTGATCCTGTGGTTGATCTCCAGGTAGACTTGGTGGTTCTTGGTGAAGGCGGGCCAGACAGTCGGGACTCTGCTCTCCCCTGTGCTGGGATCCCTGAGGAGAGCAGCACCTTATTACAAACACTTCCATATCTCTTTCAGATCTTCTTAATATATTCCAAGTCCTTTAAAACCCTTACTCACTGACCGTAAGGGCTTCATGGAGTACACAACGTTTGGGGGCCATGCACACCATTGACCCCCAACCTTAGGAGATATAAGTCCATGTCCACTTTACATACATGACATTGTGCAGTTATGTATTAAAGTGGACGCACACTTCAAATACATTTCTGCAGTGTCTTGTGTATTTGAAATGTACAGGACTGTCTCTCGACAATGCATTGACACAGGGAGCTTGGACTGTGCTATAGGCTACCAAATGATTGATTGGTGTGAAAATGGAGACAATTGGACAATGTCAAGAATGTAGAAGTGTACGGGCTCCAAACTTGGTACACGGACACATGGGCCTTTGGATCACACCCACACAGTTTGGGGGCCATGCACACCCGTTGACCCCATTAACACACTTGAGAGATATAAGAGTTCCTGCAGTTATGTATTTCGCGTGTACTGTACACTTCAAATACTTTACTGCACAACCTCGGGTATGCAAAGTGGACAGAAGCCTTTTTGAGTCTCTGAGACCAAGTTCCCGTACATCAAAAAATGAACTTTACATATTTGAAATTAAAAGTATTGATGGTGACTACACCGAACCAGTTAGTGTGTTTGCATTGCATGCTGGGAGATTACCCGGTCCTGGCAAAGTTGGTCCAGTAGGCGATCATGTACTTGGACAGGTCGCGGTGCCGGGGGAAGTAGATCAGCGGCATGGAGAAGGGTTTCCCGAACAGGTACTGCAGATCCTCGGCGTGCTCCGCCTGCACCCAGCTGGGGAACCCCGGGATGCGAGTCTTCATGGAGAACAGGTAGGAGAAGGTCCGGGCGCCACTGAGGGACCAAACACAGCAAGGATCACACTCTGGTCCTCTTTAAAGGTCCCCTAATTCACTTTACGTTTGTTCTAGTTGTACTGAGGGTTAGGGTTTTATTTATGTTTTTAGATATAGATGAGAGTACTTTCCCTCTACATCATGGCCCCGCCCCTTTTTTGGTGAAAAAACTCGCTGTCATTTGATTGGCGGTAAATACAGATATGGAGGTTTTCATCACATCCAAAAATGTATAATACTGTGCATTTTTTATCATTGCTCACATTATTGATATGAAAGGATTATTTTATTATTCTTGTTTTATTTTCCTCTTTGAATGCAAATTTGACCCCTCAACATATATGAAAACTCACCAAATTTGCACGCGAGTCAGGACTGGTGAAAATTGCGATGTGTAATTGGTTCCGGAACTTTGCCTCAAAATTGCTTAACACATCACTCGCTATGAAACACGATAACGCTGTAACTCCTATGAAAATTGTCAAAAAGTGCTCAAACAAGTGCACTTAACTTTCTCATGCTCCGAACGGCTAAAGAATTCACAGCTTTGGTAACGATGCAGCCCTCAATACATCTAAGCGTATTATGGGTGTCATCAAATGCCATTGTTTATGTTACTGCTGTAACTCCTATAGACATTGTCCGACGGCCTGAAACTTCCCACGTTTGCTAACGGCCGAGTCCGGAAAACATCTGCGTGACGTCGACGTGCGGACAATAGCGAACCTGCACGGAGCACCAAATACCCGCTCATCGCTGCTTGCAGCTTTAATTAAAATGTGTGACCTTGGAGATCATCAGTTCAGACACAGTATAAATACTCCTAATTCTAAACCTTGATGTACTCCACAAGCAGAGAACGCTCATTTGTGGACCATGTACAAAGACTCTGAGTTTTACAACAGATCGTCTGCATACTCTCCATAAGTCATCATCACTGTAACCAATCTGACCTGGTGTTGTTGGCGTGGAGCTGGAGGGCGGTCTGAGTGGGAACCAGGAACAGGAAGTCTGTCTCGATGTCGGCGACAGTCTTCTTAACCACCGCCGGGTCCGGATGGGACCCCCAGTTAGACGAGTAAACGCTGAAGGCCGAGTCCACGGCAGCGCCCCCTTCTCTTTAGTGAGACGACCCAGAAGACCCCGCACACTCTTACTGGGGACAAACAGGACCACAACAAATTCAGATTTAATCTCCAAATATCATAACTTCATTTCGTGACAGATCAAGGTTTTGTATCTGCTGACTTCGTTTCTTATGATGAATAAAACAGAAGATGCATTCAGCTTTTGTCACCAAAGTTTTGAGATATGAGTTGTGCATAAATCAAGTGGACAGAAAAAACAACTTCGGAGAGGAAGGAAAACAGAAGTATATTAGAGCGAATGTATTTAGTATAAGAGCAGCACATTGTGTTAGTAGACTCCCATTGTTTTCTAGTGTGTGTCTCTCGTTGGGGTAATTGAAGCCAGAGTTATGTTATTTTTAAGAAAGGTATCTGTGTCAGTGACCCTTGTCTTTTTAAATATAGGGTTAATTGTCCAAAAGTTTCTCTTATTCCTCTTTTGAACCTACAGTGAAACTCAGTCTCAGCTTTTTGTATTTAATTGGACGAACATTTGGTCTCCCTCACTCCGCCACGCTGGCGCTGATTAAAGGGGGATCAACATAAGATCAACATAAGATCAACATCTATAGAGCTGAGTGTCATCTGCATAGTGATGACACTTTAATATGCTGTTTTTGTGGAACAATACTCATATGCAGAAACATTTACAGAATAAAAAGTAGGGCCCAGGACGGAGCCTTGTGGGACCCCAAATGAGAAAAATAAAGTTTTCTACATTTCTGCATGTTTACAGTTGCTATTTCTGATAACAGTTTCAGAAACTTTATTTGTGTTCCTTTAGTCTGGGGTCTGGTCCTGATTGGTCAATAATAAACGTCCCTAAATCAGGTGTGCAGTGCTGTGGCGAGAACTCACACAGTGGTGTTGGCAGTTTTCTTGTTGATGGTAGGAACGTCGACCCCAGCAAACATGTGTCCGTCCATGCTGTTGACCCGGCCAGGAAGTCGAATTTAGCGGCGTTATGAAACAGTTTACTGGGCTCATCTGGATAAAGTCCCCGTCGATCACCGGAGAGAACTCAATGAGATCCATAACCGTACCTTCAGAAGGAGAGAGGCTTCACCGTCAGGGTTCACACACTTCAGAAGTTCAAAGAGGCTCACACATAGTTCCTTATGTAACAAGTGTAAATATGCAGTAGTGTTTGGGAGGCGTGTGGTGCAGTGGATAAAGCCTTGCTATGGGATCGGATGGTCACAGGTTCAAACCCCACTGCAGTCAGCATGTCATTGTGTCCCTGAGACACTTCACCCCAAAGTGCTCCTGGGGATTGCCCACAGTATTGAGTATGTAAGTGCTTTGGATAAAAGCGTCTAACAAGTAACATGTAATGTAATGTTAGTGTTACAGAGACTCATATTTCTTTGTAATTTATTTTATTATAATCACAGAAATGCTGTGTTCTGTATCTACCAAAAGTGAATACCTGACATGTTAGGCCTCAAATCAGTCGGCGGAGCCTCTGACATCCACTCCTTCCTTTACATTGTGTCCCTCATGTTCTCCTCGTCCCTTTCGTTAACGTGTTTCACGGGAGAAGTAACGGCACTGTTTTCAGACATTTCTGCATTAAGCTATGAACATGTGTGTATGTTGAATTATTTCGTTCTAATTGAGTCTGTGCAGGAGTCGAAGTGTGAGGGCGTACAATATAGTAACGACTGATTTGTTGTTCATCTGTTGTCAGAATAAAAGGAGATCGGATCCAACGGTATGCTGACTCGGGTCTGATCCTTCCACAACACAACGCAGACATTTACACTTGGTGCCTCAGAAATCTCTGTTCAACTTTAAATCTTTCTTGAGACTTTCTTTAAATAATGTCAGGATAAGAAGTTATAGGAACACATCAAAATAAAGAGCGGCCACTAAAAAGCCGTGTCATGCAGTGTCTTTAGCTCTTCATTCACATCACATTTTATCGTGGTAACACATGATTTATAATTTTGTTTTTTATCACACAGCACCCACATGTTCTACTGTACGGTATATATTTTAGGTTGACCTTATTTTATCTAAATATGTTCCTTATTCCTCCAACTTCAAAGAAATTGAAATTCACTCTTGGCTTCCTTTTCAGATGTAAATGTTGTTTTTCAATTTCATCCCGTAAAAGGTTGGTCTCTGGCTTATTCCTGTCCCAGCTGGACTACGGTGATACCATTTATAGATTTGCCTGTCCCACTGTTTTGGCCAAACTTGACCCACTCTACCATGCTGCACTGCGTTATATATCAAATGCACCCTATAGGACTCATCATTGCACACTGTATAGCCTAACTGGATGGTCCTCACTTACTATGCGTAGGATGCAGCACTGGTTTTTATTAATGTATAAAGCCATTTTAGGAAAGCTTCCACTCTACAGATTTGCTCCAGTTTGTGACTCTCACAACCTCAGATCCAGTGCCTGAGACGGGTCCAGGTACCTACTGTACGGACTGAGGCTGGAGAAAGGAGTCTTTCTTATAATGGTCCTTGGTCTTGGAATGACTTCAATCACGCCTTAAACTGAGGGCACTTGTCTCTATGTCATGTTTTAAATTGAAGTTGTCTGAAGTCCTCACCACCAGCTGCTCTTGCAGTAACAAGTAGTGTATTTATTGTCCTAATGTGCACAATGTAGTGACTGCTTTTTCGTCTTTTGTTTTCTTAGTTCTCTGTATTTATTGTTTGTTTTAGTGTAACGTTGCTGCCTTCTTGGCCAGGTCAGCATTGAAAATGAGATTTTATCTCAATGTTTTTTATCTGGTTAAATAAAGGTTAAATAAAAATTTAAAAAAAACGTACATGTAATGGATATTCCACTAATACATATTTGTTCAAGTATTTTGTACGTTGCATGATTGTAGCTATTGAGCATAGGACAATAATGGCATCATTAAAAGGGGTTCATGCTAAAGGTTTACGGAGACTGTGACTCTTTTCAAACACATTGGTGTTAACATTACTTGTATTTTTTCAGGTACCTTTTTTAAATGTAATAAAGACACATTGAAGTTTGACAAATAAACAACAAGAAATGTTCACCTTATCGCCTTCAAATATGTTGCATCATTAATATATGTCCTAATGACGGACAGGTCAATGCTGGTGTTGGTCTATGTGGATATGCAGTCTGTGCTTAATACTGATGTTTCTTTCTGTCTCTAAAGCTGCCTCTGACCTTTCCCAGAATCAGAAACACGTCGATTTTCCCCGCCATGGTGAGTTTGACAGGGTCGCTCTTCTTCAGACATTCGATCATCACGTCTACATCCATCTTCCAGCAGCCCACCTTACGAGCAATCTGAGGAAGAGCATAGACAGACAGACAAATATTCAGCTGATGCGCAATATTAAGATGTACAGAACATTTTTGAGCTTTTGAGGAAAAGTCAGAATGTGGAGAAAAAAAGTCAGATTTTCTGCAGGACATGAATATGTGTGAGGGCATCCCTGTTTTTCAGGTTTCAGGCTCAAAAATGACATTCCCAGAACAAATGACCATATCTTAACTCTAAAAGGGGAAAATTAATAATCTTTTTTCTCAAAGTAATGATAAACCTGTGAGTTGGATGTAGAAGAGTCAGAATCAATATAGATGTTTTTTATTTTAAAGAAAATTCAGATTGAACATAGTAAAAAACTGTAAATTATAGTGTCCGTCCAAATATTTTTTTTACTTATAGTGAAAACTACCTTGGATGATGGGTTAGTAGACTAAAAGCTTTAGGAATCCAAAGTACAACTATAATAAGTACCCTGTATCAAGATTGATGCAAAACAAGTGACATTTGACCTTTTTTAGAGAGCTTTAGCAAAAAAACTCCACTTGGGTGATTTGGGTGGAAATGGGCGTTTTGCCGTTTCTCTGGAACCCATTGGTCGATTTTGGTGATTGACATCTCTTTTTAACCGTTAGAGCCAATAGAATCAAAGGGGAATTTCCACATACACACCAACGTTACCATTGTGAAGTTTTTTGCAAAGAAATAAAATAATGATCAGTTAGCTGAGTTTCTTCCCGTTACATGGATATGGAAACATTCATAGTTTATTAAATATTAAGAAGCCCTCAGACGCTGTTTCCTGCAGATGATGCGTTTTTCCGCCCGGGGGCGGGTCGATGGGGTTCAACAGTAATAAGGTCTGCAGGACAGTAATGTGTGAGAGGACAGTAATGAGGTCTGCAGGACAGTAATGTGTGAGAGGACAGTAATGAGGTCTGCAGGACAGTAATGTGTGTGAGGACAGTAATGAGGTCTGCAGGACAGTAATGTGTGTGAGGACAGTAATGAGTCTGCAGGACAGTAATGTGTGTGGGACCTTCTTGGTGAGAGCCATGGGGTTTCTTCTGCAGAGCCCAGGGGCTGAGGGCCACGCCACCCTGAGAGATGGCCCTGCGGAACAACCCTTTACTGTGGGGGGACAGCATCTGAGGGACAGAGAGAAGAACAACCCTTTACGGAGGGGACAGCATCTGAGGGACAGAGAGAAGAACAACCCTTTACTGTGAGGGGACAGCATCTGAGGGACAGAGAGAAGAACAACCCTTTACTGTGAGGGGACAGCATCTGAGGGACAGAGAGAAGAACAACCCTTTACTGTGGGGCGACAGCATCTGAGGGACAGAGAGAAGAACAACCCCTCTACTGTGAGGGGACAGCATCTGAGGGACAGAGAGGGGGGACAGCATCTGAGGGACAGAGAGGGGGACAGCATCTGGAGGGACGAGAGGGGGGACAGCATCTGAGGGACAGAGAGAGGAGGAGTTTCTCTCTCTCTAAAAAGCATGACTTACAGAAAGAGATGTTACCAACAAAAGAAAAGGGTTATTTGCACCACAGTAGATCATACCATGCACTGTCATGTATTGTTTGTATATTTTCTGAGGATTATTCTGATATTTTTTGACATCTTTCACATTATTTAGAAGCATGTTAACCTCTGACCTGGAAGCTGACGCTGGCGGCTCCGCTGACTGTCCGAACAGGGTGATGTTGTCGGGGTTTCCTCCGAACGCTGCGATGTTCCTGCTGACCCAGGAGATGGCAGCGTGCTGATCCCACAGAGCGTAGTTTCCTGAGAGGGAAGTGAAACTAAAACGTTAAAAGCTAAGCTAAAGGAGGCTAATGTCTGGCTATAAAGGAACTACAGCACGGTCACATGACTTCACGTCACCACCGCTAAGCTAAAGGAGGCTAATGTTGGGCTATAAAGGAACTCCAGCACGGTCACATGACTTCACGTCATCATCGCTAAGCTAAAGGAGGCTAATGTTGGGCTATAAAGGAACTACATCACGGTCACATGACTTCACGTCACCACCGCTAAGCTAAAGGAGGCTAATGTTGGGCTATAAAGGAACTACAGCACGGTCACATGACTTCACGTCACCACCGCTAAGCTAAAGGTGGCTAATGTTGGGCTATAAAGGAACTACAGCACGGTCACATGACTTCACGTCACCACGCGCTAAGCTAAAGGTGGCTAATGTTGGCTATAAAGGAACTACAGCACGGTCACATGACTTCACGTCACCACCGCTAAGCTAAAGGTGGCTAATGTTGGGCTATAAAGGAACTACAGCACGGTCACATGACTTCACGTCACCACCGCTAAACTAAAGGCGGCTAGACTTTTAGCAACCCCTGTTTTAAATCCACCAGTGGGGTACTTACTGAAGTATTTATGTCGTAGAACAAAACGTTAAAATCTCTTCAGCTTGTGTTAACCACAGACCTGATTTCAGGATAACAACAAAAAACACATTCAGAGAACCATTGACCTCCAGACCAGGGGACAGGAAGTGATGCTGAGTCATGACAGAGTTTGAGACTCATTCCTGGACCTCTCTACATTAGGTACAAGTCAGTGTTCTGTTGTTCTGACCATTCACAATCCTGGTCCTGTTGAAATGATGGACAGAGTTTAAAGATATGTTCCCAGACCTGGCAGCCGGGCGTCTCCGGAGCTGAGGAACCGAGCGGTCCGACCCTGTAATTCACCGTCACCACAATGACGTCTCCGCGGTCGGCCATCTCCTTCCCGTCGTACAGCGACTCCCCGAGGAACGAAACATCGTTGGACGCCCCCAACAGGAAGGCCCCCCCGAACAGGTACACCATCACAGGGAGGTTCTTCGACACTGATTCAAGATTCAAGGGTTTTTTCATTCGTACAGAGCTACATGGAGTTATGGCAAAGAAATCTGAGGTCAAGACTCCTCCAACAGAGCAACACAATAACACAGATAGAATAGATCAAATAGTGCAAGAAGAGTCTTCTATATACAAGTATATAGTGGGAATGCTGATACAGCATTCCCACATGTTATGCTACGGACAAAAAGTTTATTATTATTATTCCGCTGACTTATTTGGCCCTCTTCTCCTCCCACATTCAACATCGCAGAAACTCCGTTCAAACATCAAAACGTTCAGGTCGGTCGGGAATTGCAGGCTATTACTTTTATCATTCATAACTTTCATAATTCCAGAGATACATCCCATAATGCATCACATTTTTAACCATTGAAGTCAATGGAGAAACTCTTCAGACTTCAACAAATCTTCATGCGACTTCAACTGCTAACTGTTCATTCATACTTTCACTCAGAAACCTCATTCCAACTTTAAAATGTTACACATCTTTCTGACATTATTCGTGTAACACAACTTTTAAATCTGATTCTTACTTTTAGAGATATTAAACATTGTTCAGACCTTGTTAAAGAGGTTTCTTCAGATTTAACATTAACTAGAGTGCGTGATGTCACAGCTAGAGTGGAGCAAATCTTGAAATTTGCCTTCATATATTTTTTTTTAAAACTGCCATAATTCCCAAACCCTACATTCTTGAGACATAATTTTTCATGACAAACGTAGGAAAGCATCTCGTAGCTTGAAAAATGACAAATAATTAAGCAAAATAATTAAACAAAATGCCTCTTGAGGGCATGAAGTGACAAAAACGTTCAACATGTCTCCATTAAAACCCATTGTAATTTCAGGCAGATATTTCCTCACAGCAGCAGCCGCACACCTTTAGTTAAACTGCCAAAAAGGCCACATTATTTACCCGAAAGTACACAAAAATTACACTTCAGATACTCAACTTCCTTGACATGCTTCACGTTTTGAAATTTCACAGATATCTGTTATCGTTCTTCCACAAAACGTTCACATGTAAGAGGTTTATCTCTCATTCAGAACAATGCAAACCTTTGATCTCTACAGAGCTCGTTAGCTCAACTATAACACCTGTGTAATGGAACACGATGATGTCATCACTCCAACTGACAGCAGTCAGTTCTAACTGTTCATTTCATACTCACACACACACTGGCCGTTTTCTCAATCGCGAGGATGCTGCTTGGTAGCACAGCCGAGATGAGCATCTTGCTTCAGAAGCGAGGCAAGAATACTTCCTGGCATTCAGAAAACAAAGAGTGGAACAGGCTAGCAAGTGTGCAGGTGTGCGTCATATGAGAGGCCCCGCCTTACATCTTCCGCCACAGATTTGGGGAAATTGGTCCGTGCGCAAAGCATTGTGGGGATTTTAAGGACGCGAAGTCTACCCATGTGCAGCCTCGAAATTTCCCCCAAACCAAGGACGCGGCCTCGGTAGATTTCCAAGTATGCTGGAGATTGGAACAGTCCTTCGGCGGCACTCGATGACGTAGCATCCTTGAAATATTGGCTTGGAAGCCAATATCCTCGCGATTGAGAAACGGCCACTCTCTCTCTCACAAACTCTCTCTCTCTCTCTCTCTCTCTCTCTCTCTC
>JAAOOA010002579.1:0-25000 GCA_012861695.1 Trematomus loennbergii
CAACATGTGTCCCCTCTTCTTCATGTCTCTCTTCATCAACATGTGTCCCCTCTTCTCATGTCTCTTCTTCATCAACATGTGTCCCCTCTTCTTCATGTCTCTTCTACATCAACATGTGTCCCTCTTCTCATGTCTCTTCTACATCAACATGTGTCCCTCTTTCATGTCTCTTCTACATCAACATGTGTCCCCTCTTCTTCATGTCTCTTCTTCATCAACATGTGTCCCTCTTCTTCATGTCTCTTCTTCATCAACATGTGTCCCCTCTTCTTCATGTCTCTTCTACATCAAACATGTGTCCCTTCTTCATGTCTCTTCTCATCAACATGTGTCCCCTCTTCTTCATGTCTCTTCTTCATCAACATGTGTCCCCTCTTCTTCATGTCTTCTTCATCAACATGTGTCCCCTCTTCCTCATGTCTCTTCTTCATAACATGTGTCCCCTCTTCTTCATGTCTCTTCTTCATCAACATGTGTCCCCTCTTCTTCATGTCTCTTCTTCATCAACATGTGTCCCCTCTTCTTCATGTCTTCTTACTCAACATGTGTCCCTCTTCTTCATGTCTCTTCTTCATCACATGTGTCCCTCTTCTTCATGTCTCTTCTTCATCAACATGTGTCCCTCTTCTCATGTCTCTTCTACATCAACATGTGTCCCCTCTTCTTCATGTCTCTTCTACATCAACACGTGTCCCTCTTCTTCATGTCTCTTCTTCATCAACATGTGTCCCCTCTTCTTCATGTCTCTTCTTCATCAACATGTGTCCCTCTTCTCATGTCTCTCTACATCAACATGTGTCCCCTCTTCTTCATGTCTCTTCTTCATCAACATGTGTCCCTCTTCTTCATGTCTCTCTACATCAACATGTGTCCCCTCTCTCTTCATGTCTCTTCACATCAACATGTGTCCCCTCTTCTTCATGTCTCTTCTTCATCAACATGTGTCCCCTCTTCTTCATGTCTCTTCTTCATCAAACATGTGTCCCTCTTCTTCATGTCTCTTCTACATCAACACGTGTCCCCTCTTCTTCATGTCTCTTCTTCATCAACATGTGTCCCTCTTCTTCATGTCTTCTTCATCAACATGTGTCCCCTCTTCTTCATGTCTCTTCTACATCAACATGTGTCCCCTCTTCTTCATGTCTCTTCTCATCAACATGTGTCCCCTCTTCTTCATGTCTCTTCTACATCAACATGTGTCCCCTCTTCTTCATGTCTCTTCTACATCAACATGTGTCCCCTCTTCTTCATGTCTCTTCTTCATCAACATGTGTCCCCTCTTCTTCATGTCTCTTCTTCATCAAACATGTGTCCCCTCTTCTTCATGTCTCTTCACATCAACATGTGTCCCCTCTTCTTCATGTCTCTTCTTCATCAACATGTGTCCCTCTTCTTCATGTCTCTTCTTCATCAACATGTGTCCCCTCTTCTTCATGTCTCTTCTACATCAACACGTGTCCCCTCTTCTTCATGTCTCTTACATCAACACGTGTCCCCTCTTCTTCATGTCTCTTCTTCATCAACATGTGTCCCCTCTTCTTCATGTCTCTTCTTCATCAACATGTGTCCCTCTCTTCATGTCTCTTCTACATCAACATGTGTCCCCTCTTCTCATGTCTCTTCTTCATCAACATGTGTCCCCTCTTCTTCATGTCTCTTCTACATCAACATGTGTCCCCTCTTCTTCATGTCTCTTCTTCACCATGTGTCCCCTCTTCTTCATGTCTCTTCACATCAACATGTGTCCCCTCTTCTTATGTCTCTTCTTCATCAACATGTGTCCCCTCTTCTTCATGTCTCTTACATCAACATGTGTCCCCTCTTCTTCATGTCTCTTCTTCATCAACATGTGTCCCCTCTTCTCATGTCTCTTCTTCATCAACATGTGTCCCTCTTCTTCATGTCTCTTCTTCATCAACATGTGTCCCCTCTTCTTCATGTCTCTTCTTCATCAACATGTGTCCCCTCTTCTTCATGTCTCTTCTCATCAACATGTGTCCCCTCTCTTCATGTCTCTTCTACATCAACACGTGTCCCCTCTTCTTCATGTCTCTTCTACATCAACACGTGTCCCCTCTTCTTCATGTCTCTTCTTCATCAACATGTGTCCCCTCTTCTTCATGTCTCTTCTTCATCAACATGTGTCCCTCTTCTTCATGTCTCTTCTACATCAACATGTGTCCCCTCTTCTTCATGTCTCTTCTTCATCAACATGTGTCCCCTCTTCTTCATGTCTCTTCTACATCAATGTGTCCCCTCTTCTTCATGTCTCTTTCATCACCATGTGTCCCCTCTTCTTCATGTCTCTTCTACATCAACATGTGTCCCCTCTTCTTCATGTCTCTTCTTCATCAACATGTGTCCCCTCTTCTTCATGTCTCTCTACATCAAACATGTGTCCCTCTTCTTCATGTCTCTTCTTCATCAACATGTGTCCCCTCTTCTTCATGTCTCTTCTTCATCAACATGTGTCCCCTCTTCTCATGTCTCTTCTTCATCAACATGTGTCCCCTCTTCTTCATGTCTCTTCTTCATCAACATGTGTCCCCTCTTCTTCATGTCTCTTCTACATCAACATGTGTCCCCTCTTCTTCATGTCTCTTCTCATCAACATGTGTCCCCTCTCTTCATGTCTCTTCTACATCAACATGTGTCCCCTCTGTGGAAAGAGACTCTGAAAGTTTCAGGAACAAAAGATTCTCTCTTTTGATCCATTTCTATAAAAACCTGTCTGAAAATGAGCTGATCAGATTTTGGCCACTTGATGATGTCATAACGATGTTTTGTCTTGTGTAACCATCAGCCAATCAGCAACCAAGGTTCTTGTGTATCTGTATGTATAAGGTGTATCTTATGTAGTATTACATTACTCAGAAACACAGCTGTCAAAAACAATAGAAGAATGTCTCACCTTCCAGACACACCTGAGGCAGTGGAGAAAATATATTCTGTGTTCTGTATAAAGTGATCAGGATGATGAGCTCTCTGTTTGTAGTTTCCAGCGTAAAGTGGAGATGTTTCACGAGGGGATGCAGAGCGGCATGTTCGGAGACAACGAGGACGGATACGTGTCCAAAACCATCGCGCTGGTCAACTGCTGCCCTCCCTTCAGGTACCAAAGAGACAAACTGGGACTCAATCAACCAACTGTATGTAGGGTCTTTATTTTACACTTTGAGCCAATGAGAAATAAATGCATCAAATAATATGTCTTTGTCCATGGAGACTTGTGTAAAGGGTTTGGCAAAAAGTATATTGTTTCTGTTGAAGTCATTTCATTAATTAAAATATTACTTTTTTACATTTATTTTGAGATTCCCAAGGGGACGGTGGCTTTAATTTAAAATAAGAAATAAATAGAAATTAATACAAAATAATAATAATAATAATCATGACAATAATAATAATGAACAAATATAGTGTTGTGTCACGTGTCTGTAGACTGTAGTCGCCACTTAGTGTCTGTAATATCGTGGTCCCCGCTTGGTAATGTGCGTGTGAATGTGTGTGTGTGTGTGCAGGGGCTTCGTGCAGCGCTGTGCTCAGTGCGATCCGTCCGTCAGCGAAGACTCTCTGAGGCGAGCCAACAAAGCTCTGGATCACATCATCCAGCTGGGGGTCCGGGTGCTGTCCGAACGCCTGTACCTGCACATCAGGGTACACACACACACACACACACACGCACGCACACACGCACACACACACACACACACACGCACACACACACACACACACACGTTAAACACATACATGTATAGGACTACAAATACAATTTAACAGAGTAAAGGGCAATCAGAGTATCAGACTATATGTTTTAAATGATGATATGATCATTGACACGACAACACACACACACACACACACACACACACCTTTATAACTCTGACCAGTGACGAGTGTTTGTGGAGCGTTCAGCTCTCTTTTCTCCGTGTTGTGTCACGACCTCTCCTCTGTTGTCTCTGTATCAATAAAGCCTTTTCTAATTCACATTAATCGTTAACCTTTATTTATTCTGGCAGTGTTACAGAAACACTCGTCGACACACACTCACACACACACACACACACACACACACACACACACACACACACACAGACACACACACACACACACACACACACACACACACACACACACACACACACACACACACACACACACACACCACACACACACACACAGAGAGAGAGAGAACGCCATCCAAACACTCATCCTGCCGTATACTCTAGATAAATTCAGATTGAGTTTTACATTTAAAATCATTGAGTTTAGATTAGATTACAAACATTGAGTTTGTTTAACAAAAGTTTATCTGTATCGCACTTGTACAGCTTACACAACACATAATGAACTGTATAAATGTAAGAGATAATGCTATTTGAATGCCATTCATTCCTGATTATGGACAGTAATACATTTATTGACATTAATAGTAATGACTCTTTAAATGGAGTTACCAACACATTACACTCACTTCTGAAAACCCACCTCTTCTCCTTATCGTTTTGACATCTTTTAGATTGTATTGTAATAAAGTACCATAACATGAAAATACTCAGGTATAGCAGAGTACCTCCACAGTAAATGTACTGAGTTACTTATCTACACTGGCCCTGTCATTGTGCATTATATATTTAAAGTGTTTTCAGTTAGAAAATGTAAAGATAATTGTTAGAAAACTGTCATTGGTCACCGTCTTGATCTTCAATCTGAGGATCCATGTATTTATTATCCTCTCAAGATTGGAAGTAGTCAAAAACAAAAAAATTGAATTTGTTAGTATTTTTCTCTAAATGTAAAAAATTCTGACTTTTCAAAAAATTCTGACTTTTCTTAAAATTCTGACTTTTCTCAAAATTCTGACTTTTTCAAAAAAATCTCAAAATTATGACTTTCTCAAAATCTCAAAATGTTAATAATCCCTTCAATAATTAATAATTCAATGTTTACTTCAGATTAGCTCCACGTCAGAAATGAGCATGCTTGTCATATGTCTATCTCCATAGAGGCTGAATCATCATGTTAATCACATAGCTATCATATGCCTCAAACAGTCCTGATGCTCTTCTAGGTAATCATACATCTGTCATGTTCACAGCTACAGGTGGGATACCTTTGTTATCATGTACTCTCATATTGGAAGAGGACATTCAGTGTTTCCCAACGTTAATGAACTTTTCTGTCTTTCTTGTTGTTCTCCAGCCGTTCTTCGAGCGCCTGGTGAAGAGGAAGTGGCTGAGCAACACGGAGCCGTACGAGCAGATCGAGGCGCTCATCAAGGAACATTTCAAGAAGTACCACCGGATGGACAGTCCTCCCTACCAGGTACTCAAACACTCAAACACTCAGTGTACAAGGCCAAAAGAAACCAAGAAAGTGTCCAAAAACTGGAATGTATTCGTGGCTCATTTAACACGATCATGTTTATGTCGCAGTTTTAAGATCAAACTAAAAGATGATCTGCAGGTATTACATTTATATGTATTTAAACTTTTAAATCAGATTAATTTGCATGTCAGTTTTTACATACAATACATTTTACTTCAACAAAATGTATTGCATTGAATCGTACCGTATCAAATCTTATGATATGGTATTGTATCGAATCCTAATGGTATCTTATCGAATTCTATCGTATTGTTTCAAAATCTGATGGTATGGTAACGAATCGTATGTTGTGATAGGGAATCGTATGGTGTGATAGGGAATCGTATGGTGTGATAGGGAATCGTATGGTGTGATAGGGAATCGTATGTTGTGATAGGGAATCGTATGGTGTGATAGGGAATCGTAGATGTGATAGGGAATCGTATGGTGTGATAGGGAACCGTATGTGTGATAGGGAATCGTATGGTGTGATAGGGAATCGTATGGTGTGATAGGGAATCGTATGTGTGATAGGGAATCGTATGTTGTGATAGGGAATCGTATGGTGTGATAGGGAATCATAAGATGTGATAGGGAATCGTATGATGTGATAGGGAATCGTATGGTGTGATAGGGAATCGTATGGTGTGATAGGGAATCGTATGATGTGATAGGGAATCGTATGGTGTGATAGGGAATCATGGTGTGATAGGGAATCGTATGTGTGATAGGGAATCGTATGGTGTGATAGGGAATCGTATGGTGTGATAGTATGGTGTGATAGGGAATCGTATGGTGTGATAGGGAATCGTATGGTGTGATAGGGAATCGTATGGTGTGATAGGGAATCGTATGTGTGATAGGGAATCGTATGTGTGATAGGGAATCGTATGATGTGATAGGGAATCGTATGGTGTGATAGGGAATCGTATGGTGTGATAGTATGTGTGATAGGGAATCGTATGGTGTGATAGGGAATCGTATGGTGTGATAGGGAATCGTATGGTGTGATAGTATGGTGTGATAGGGAATCGTATGGTGTGATAGGGAATCGTATGGTGTGATAGGGAATCGTATGTTGTGATAGGGAATCGTATGTGTGATAGGGAATCGTATGGTGTGATAGGGAATCGTATGGTGTGATAGGGAATCGTATGGTGTGATAGGGAATCGTATGGGTGATAGTATGTTGTGATAGGGAATCGTATGGTGTGATAGGGAATCGTATGGTGTGATAGGGAATCGTATGTTGTGATAGGGAATCGTATGTGTGATAGGGAATCGTATGGTGTGATAGGGAATCGTATGTTGTGATAGGGAATCGTATGGTGTGATAGGGAATCGTATGTGTGATAGGGAATCGTATGGTGTGATAGGGAATCGTATGGTGTGATAGGGAATCGTATGTGTGATAGGGAATCGTATGGTGTGATAGGGAATCGTATGGTGTGATAGGGAATCGTATGGTGTGATAGGGAATCGTATGTTGTGATAGGGAATCGTATGGTGTGATAGGGAATCGTATGTGTGATAGGGAATCGTATGGTGTGATAGGGAATCGTATGGTGTGATAGGGAATCGTATGTTGTGATAGGGAATCGTATGTTGTGATAGGGAATCGTATGTTGTGATAGGGAATCGTATGGTGTGATAGGGAATCGTATTTGTGATAGGGAATCGTATGGTGTGATAGGGAATCGTATGGTGTGATAGGGAATCGTATGGTGTGATAGGGAATCGTATGGTGTGATAGGGAATCGTATGGTGTGATAGGGAATCGTATGTGTGATAGGGAATCGTATGTGTGATAGGGAATCGTATGGTGTGATAGGGAATCGTATGGTGTGATAGGGAACCGTATGGTGTGATAGGGAATCGTATTGCATCATATCCTTTTAATTGTATCGAATCCTAACGGTATGATATCGGATTGCATTCGTATCAAATCTTATTGGGTATGGAATCATATCGTATTGCATGGCATCGTAATGAATCGTATCTTATCCAAACTTATGTATTGTATGGTAGTGAATCCTAATGGTCTCTTATTGAGTTGTACTGTATTGTAAGGTATCGTATTGTTTACAAACCTGATGGTATGGTAACGAATCGTATTGTATCTCATCAAATCATATGGTGTGATATCGAATCCTAATTGCATCGTATCGAACGTTTTCGGGCATGGAATCTAATCTTATCGTTTTGTATCGTAACGAATCGTACGGGAGCAAACTGTATTGCTTCATCCTCTTTTGAGTTGTATCAAATCTTATGGTATGGTTAGATATGGAATCGTATCTTATCATATTGTATTGTATCGTAACAAATCGTATCGTATTGTAACAAATGGTACTAAGTATGAAAGGACCTCCTCCTCAGCTGCTGGTGGCCGAGGTGCACCGGCGCGTGGTTATGGAGTATCTGCGCTCCGTCATGAGAGGAAGAATCATCTGCACCTCCATGAAGATGAGGAAGAGGATGGCAGGCCGCCTGCGAGACGAAGGCAAACAGATCAAAGTCCTCTTCAAAGACCTGGTCAGTGCCAATATATATAGAGATAGGAGAGGACTCTTTAAAGTAGAGACACTACATACTGATATACACCTGACATCAGCAGGAGAGGACTCTTTAAAGTAGAGACACTACATACTGATATACACCTGAACATCAGCAGAAGAGGACTCTTTAAAGTAGAGACACTACATACTGATATACACCTGACATCAGCAGGAGAGGACTCTTTAAAGTAGAGACACTACATACTGATATACACCTGGACATCAGCAGGAGAGGACTCTTTAAAGTAGAGACACTACATACTGATATACACCTGAACATCAGCAGGAGAGGACTCTTTAAAGTAGAGACACTACATACTGATATACACCTGAACATAGCAGGAGAGGACTCTTTAAAGTAGAGACACTACATACTGATATACACCTGAACATCAGCAGGAGAGGACTCTTTAAAGTAGAGACACTACATACTGATATACACCTGAACATCAGCAGGAGAGGACTCTTTAAAGTAGAGACACTACATACTGATATACACCTGAACATCAGCAGGAGAGGACTCTTTAAAGTAGAGACACTACATACTGATATACACCTGAACATCAGCAGGAGAGGACTCTTTAAAGTAGAGACACTACATACTGATATACACCTGAACATTAGCAGGAGAGGACTCTTTAAAGTAGAGACACTACATACTGATATACACCTGAACATCAGCAGGAGAGACTCTTTAAAATAATAAACATCCAGAGTCCAGCGCAGACTTCTGTTGTTGAAGGCTCACGTTTCAGAGCATTGATGATATGACTTGTCTCCTCTCAGGAGTCTCCGTCCTGCTGGTTGGACGGAGCCATCGCTCACCTCTCAGAGATCATCCAGCTGGAGGACGTGCCCTCGATCCAGATGGAGGTCGGGGTCCTGGTGCGGGAGTTTCCAGACGTCAGGTACGAAGGAAATACACAGAGGTGGAAAGAAACTAAGTACCGTATTGACCCTGAATATAAGACCCATCTCTTTCCGAGAAGCGGCCCCTTTTCTCTGACGTTTACATTTATACGGCGGTCTTTTTGGGCTCGACATCTTCTAACTCAGTAACACCATCATCTAACGTTAATCTCAGTAACTCCATATTTCTTTGCTGCTCAGTTGTTTGATGACTTCATTGATCACCATTATCTTAAAATTGGCATCGTAACTTCTCCTCTTGTTTATTAACTCGTCTACTTTTGATCCACTGTGTTGGAGTTGGTCTCTGTCTCTCCTTCTCTCTCGCTGGGGGGAATACTCGTTTGGCGCCATCTGTTGTAGTGATTGTGTAATTACATCGAAAAGTCTAGACCCCGAATATAAGACGACTCGGAAAAAAGAACAGTCTTATATTCGGCTCAATACGGTATAAATACTCAAGTACTGTACTTAAGTACAATTTAGAGGTACTTGTACTTAACTTGAGTATTTCATGTTCTGTACTTTACAGATGTGGATGAATGATGTGAAATATAACCAAGCCTTAAATCAGACTTTAGTTCCACCTGGAGTAAATCCACAAGCTACCCTGCAGTATACAAAGTCATTCAAACTAGCTGCACCTTTACCAGCTTTGAGAACACTTTCATGATCAATCATTATAAAACATATCATATATATTATTCTGAAATGGACCAATCTGCACAATCACTACTTTTACTGTCGCTACTTTCACTATATTTTGATGAGAATACTTTTCTACTTTCACTTGAGGAACATTTTGAATGTAGGACTTTTACTGAAACAGAGTATTCCTACACTCTGGTACTTCTACTTTTACTCAAGTACAAGATCTGAGTACTTCTACTGTTACTCAAGTACAAGATCTGAGTACTTCTACTTTTACTGAAGAACAAGACCTGAGTATCTCCTTTTACTAAAGTACAAGATCTGAGTACTTCTACTTTACTCAAGTACAAGATCTGAGTACTTCTACTTTTACTCAAGTACAAGATCTGAGTACTTCTACTTTTACTCAAGTACAAGATCTGAGTACTTCTACTTTTACTCAAGTACAAGATCTGAGTACTTCTACTGTTACTCAAGTACAAGATCTGAGTACTTCTACTTTTACTCAAGTACAAGATCTGAGTACTTCTACTTTTACTCAAGTACAAGATCTGAGTACTTCTACTTTTACTCAAGTACAAGATCTGAGTACTTCTACTTTTACTCAAGTACAAGATCTGAGTACTTCTACTTTTACTCAAGTACAAGATCTGAGTACTTCTACTTTTACTCAAGTACAAGATCTGAGTACTTCTACTGTTACTCAAGTACAAGATCTGAGTACTTCTACTTTTACTGAAGAACAAGACCTGAGTACTTCTCCTTTTACTAAAGTACAAGATCTGAGTACTTCTACTGTTACTCAAGTACAAGATCTGAGTACTTCTACTTTTACTCAAGTACAAAATCTGAGTACTTCTACTTTTACTCAAGTACAAGATCTGAGTACTTCTACTTTTACTCAAGTACAAGATCTGAGTACTTCTACTTTTACTCAAGTACAAGATCTGAGTACTTCTACTTTTACTCAAGTACAAGATCTGAGTACTTCTACTTTTACTCAAGTACAAGATCTGAGTACTTCTACTTTACTCAAGTACAAGATCTGAGTACTTCTACTTTTACAAGAACAAGACTGAGTACTTCTACTTTTACTTTTGGTACTTTAACTATATTTGTATGCTAATACTTTTCCACTTGTACAGGTGTATCAGTGTACTTTAATGTGTGCTTCTTTTTAAACTACAGAATGCTGTAAGAGAATATTAATATGTTTTGTAAATGATGTTTTGTTTCTTTCTGTTTCGTCTCTCTGCTCCAGGAAGAAGACGTGTCGGCCATCTTGAACATCCGGGGCCTGACGCGTCAGTCGGAGCGTCAGGAGATCCTGAACATCGTGAAGGACCTGGAGAGCAGCGAGGCGGCGGGCGGTTCGATGCCGACACGCGAGCGCCTGCTGTTCCACGAGGTGCCGGTCACCTCCGAGGTGCCCTGCCTGAACCTGGGTCTGAGCCGGGTCGCCCTCAGCGCCTCGGCCTGCTTCACTGCTCTGAGGCCGAGGCAGAGGAGAGGCAGGAAGACCAGCCAGGAGACCACAGAGGACGGACTCTGAGAAGAGACCAGGAGGAAAGACCAGGAGGAAAGACCAGGAGGAGAGACCAGGAGGAAAGACCAGGAGGAAAGACCAGGAGGAAAGACAGGAGGAAAGACCAGGAGGAGAGACCAGGAGGAAAGACCAGGAGGAAAGACCAGGAGGAAAGACCAGGAGGAAAGACCAGGAGGAAAGACCAGGAGGAAAGACCAGGAGGAGAGACCAGGAGGAAAGACCAGGAGGAAAGACCAGGAGGAAAGACCAGGAGGGAAGACCAGGAGGGAAGACCAGGAGGACACAGAGGACGGACTCTGAGATTGAGAACGTTGAATACATTTCTAACCTTTTATCAAATCAAATCAAATCAGGTTTTATTTATAAAGCACATTTAAAAGCGATTTTGGTCGAGCCAAAGTGCTGTACATGTAATAAAAACACATTACTACAATCACAATAAACGACAATAAATTACAACAGATATATATAAAAAACAAAATAAAAATAAAAACACAGGGAATAGTCAGGAGTCGTGCTCCGCTCTAACTAGAAGGCCAGAGAGAAGAAGTGTGTCTTAAGAGTAGATTTAAAACCCCTAGGGTCTGGGCCGACCTCACATGGAGGGGCAGAGTGTTCCAGAGCCTCGGGCCAGCTGCTGAGAAGGCTCGGTGCCCTCTGGTTTTGAGCCTGGTCTTGGGCACTACCAGCAGCAGCTGGTCAGCAGACCTTAAAGCTCTGGCTGGGGTGTAGCGCTGGAGCAGTTCAGCTATATAGGCCGGAGCCAGCCCATTTAGTGCTTTAAAAACAAATAAAAGGATTTTAAAATCAATTCTGAACCGAACTGGAAGCCAGTGCAGTGAGGCCAGAATAGGGGTGATGTGGTCACGCTTTTTGTGGCCAGTCAGCAAACGTGCAGCTGCGTTCTGGACTAGCTGTAAGCGTTTAATTGAGGCCTGGTCCATACCCACATACAGAGCGTTACAATAGTCCAGTCTTGAGGTTACAAGGCGTTAATAACCCTTTCTAAGTCATTAGAAAGGATTTTTTTAGGATCATAAATGGCAGTTCCGAGTCCCGAAAACTTTAAAATCTGCCCAAAATTCATCAAATCAGTCCAGAGAGCACAAACGCATATGAAGACAATAGCGTCTAAATGACTTGGCCCATTTTTGACAGTTTTGAAGTGTTTTTTTATGTTGTAGTAATAGTTTTTATGTTGAATCAATGACATTTTTAGGATCATTTATGGCAGTTTTGAGTCCCCCGAAAACGTTTAAATCGACCCAAAATTAGAAGACAAAGATTTAGTCTAAACCCCGACGACGCCCTCTGAAACTCAGGGCAGTTTTGAGTGCCAGAACACTTTTAATATGACCCACAATGCATCAAATCAGCCACAGAGAGCACAGATATGTCCTCTGCTTAAAACTGATATTTTCGGTCCTGAAAATGTCAGAAATGGATTCAGCCAACCTGGAAAACCCCGACGACGTCCTCTGAAACTCAGGGAGAAAAGACAAGGATTTAGATTAGAGCCAGCGCCAGCACATAGAAACTGCTGGATACTAAGATAAGATAAGATAAGAAGTACTTTATTGATCCCAATTTGGGAAATGTTTGTATGTTGGGACATGTTCACAGTTAGTACTAACATAAGTTAATTAGCATTTAAAGACAATAGCTTCTAAAAGGCTTGATCGATTTGGACAGTTTTGAAGTGTTTTTTGGAGCTTATTGAGGACCTCCGAAGGCCCTGCCTGAACCTGGGTCTGAGCCGGGTCGCTCTGAGCGCCTCCTTCTGCCTCTCTGCTCTGAGGCCGAGGGCCAGGGGGAGGACCAGGGGGAACAGCAGGGAGAGCCAGGAGGAGGTGCTCTGAGGACCAGAACCAGGGGGAGGACCAGGGGGAACAGCAGGGAGAACCAGGAGGAGGTGCTTTGAGGACCAGAACCAGGAGGAGGACCGGGGGAACAGCAGGGAGAACCAGGAGGAGGTGCTCTGAGGACCAGAACCAGGAGGAGGACCAGGGGGAACAGCAGGGAGAGCCAGGAGGAGGTGCTCTGAGGACCAGAACCAGGGGGAGGACCAGGGGGAACAGCAGGGAGAACCAGGAGGAGGTGCTTTGAGGACCAGAACCAGGAGGAGGACCAGGGGGAACAGCAGGGAGAACCAGGAGGAGGTGCTGCTGAGGACCAGAACCAGGAGGAGGACCAGGGGAACAGCAGGGAGAACCAGGAGGAGGTGCTCTGAGGACCAGAACCAGGAGGAGGACCAGGGGAACAGCAGGGAGAACCAGGAAGAGGTGCTCTGAGGACCAGAACCAGGAGGAGGACCAGGGGGAACAGCAGGGAGAACCAGGAAGAGGTGCTCTGAGGACCAGAACCAGCAGGAGGACCAGGGGGAACAGCAGGGAGAACCAGGAGGAGGTGCTCTGAGGACCAGAACCAGGAGGAGGACCAGGGGAACAGCAGGGAGAACCAGGAGGAGGTGCTCTGAGGACCAGAACCAGGAGGAGAACCAGGGTTTTTTTAGGATCAAAATGGCCGTTTTGAGTCAAATAGAAAAGTCAGAAAAAGTTTATTGCGACAATGTTAGAATAGCTCTGATCAACCAACCAGAGAGGGACTCCAATTTGACCGTTTTGAGTTCCCAACGACGTTAAATCGACCCAGAATGAAATCAAAATGATTCCACACCAACATCAACGTATGCTAATGTAAATGTCCCGGCAGTTTCTATGAGCTGGAGACCCTACTCTACATTTCTATCAGAACACTTTGGGGTCTCAACATGTCCGGGTCGCTGTGAGATGTTTTCAGAATGAGCTCACGTTGTCTTCTGTTTCTGATTTGCATCTTAATGTGCCTTTGAAAAGAGACTGTGTGAACATCTCATCAGTACGGAGGCCGACGGGAGCAAAACACTTCTTAGTAGAAATACGCTGCAGATTCAGAAACGATGCAGATATACGCCGTCCAGGAAAACCCCAAAGAGTTTCTGCATCTGTTTTAAAGTCTAATAGAGGTCTTAATGTCCAACATTCATCAACTCAGTCCAGAGAACACACATGGACAGTTCTGTTAAACCTGAGATGTCTTACCCTGAAATGGACTCCTCAATAACCCACACACACTACAGAACTGTCCTGATCTGCTCAGACAGTTTGAACTATTGTCTGCTAAGCTATCTAATGCTAATAAACGCAGCCCAGGGACTCTGTCTAATATCTTTAATCAACTTTGAATGAGTTTCTGATTCATGTTTCTCGCTTTCAGAGACTAATCCTGGCCAATCTGGATCACATGTTTGTGTATTTGAACGCGGGGCGATGCACATTTCTTCACATCGCTGATTCACCTGGTTTACTGCGGCAGAATGAACCGTGAAAAAAACCAGCTCACAAAAGTACAAATATAGCTCAGAGAAAGATGTGATAGGTTTAAAGAAACATGCACTTTTATTGTTTAATCATTCCCTTAGATCCTTTCCTGACTAAAGGGACACCTGTGAGGACTGAAATGCATTGTGGGAAAACAGTATCAGGCGACCTCTCGCTGCGTTTAATCTGTGACCCTTCAGATAATCTCGTTTTAAGCTCTTTTATTAAATTCAGACGCAGAAACTGGAGCGTTTATAGTGTTATTGTTGCACATGATGTTTGAATCAAAGGTACTTTCAGTATTTAACGCCCTGATTACGGAGCTCTTTGAGGTGAGGGGGGGGTGTCGGGGGGGGGGGGGGGGTACCACTTTAAATACATTATATCACAGATGCATTTAATTCAGATGACATGTTATTCTAAGGGGTTAGGGTCCACGTGTACTGGGTTAGGGTTAGGGTCCACGTGTACTGGGTTAGGGTTATGGTTAGGGTCCACGTGTACTGGGTAGGGTGTAGGGTTAGGGTCCACGTGTAGGGTTAGGGCTAGGGTCCACATGTACTGGGTTAGGGTGTATGGTTAGGGTCCACGTGTACTGGGTTAGGGTGTGGTTAGGGTCCACGTGTACTGGGTTAGGGTGTATGGTTAGGGTCCACGTGTACTGGGTTAGGGTGTATGGTTAGGATTAGGTCACGTGTACTGGGAGGGTGTATGGTTAGGGTCCACGTGTACTGGGTTAGGGTGTATGGTTAGGGTCCACATGTACTGGGTTAGGGTGTATGTTAGGGTCCACGTGTACTGGGTTAGGGTTAGGGTCCACATGTACTGGGTTAGGGTGTATGGTTAGGGTCCACGTGTACTGGATTAGGGTTAGGGTCCACATGTACTGGGTTAGGGTTAGGGTCCACATGTACTGGGTTAGGTTAGGGTCCACATGTACTGGGTTAGGGTGTATGGTTAGGGTCCACGTGTACTGGGTTAGGGCTAGGGTCCACATGTACTGGGTTAGGGTGTATGGTTAGGGTCCACGTGTACTGGGTTAGGGCTAGGGTCCACATGTACTGGGTTAGGGTGTATGGTTAGGGTCCACGTGTACTGGTTAGGGTTAGGGTCCACATGTACTGGGTTAGGGTTAGGGTCCACATGTACTGGGTTAGGGTTAGGGTCCACATGTACTGGGTTAGGGTCCACATGTACTGGGTTAGGGTCCACATGTACTGGTGTGTGTGTTCTAAGCTCATAAACTACAGATAAATGACATTTGATTTCCTGCAGACCCTTCATCTGTTTTTGTTTTGTTTTTATTGATCATTAATCATCTCAGCTGTTATCTGTTTGTGTGTTGATGCATATTCAAATAATAATGAGGAAATGTGTTCCCATGTTATTTTTATTAAAGACACACACACACACACACACACACACACACACACACACACACACACACACACACACACACACACACACACACACACACACACACACACACACACACACTGCACCGAGTGTAAAACCAAACTCAATTGCAAACTAACACTTCCGGTAAAAGCTTTCAAAATAAAGGGTGTAGTTACCCTCCCTGGCCACCAGATGGCAGTGAACGCTTCACTCTGTTTTTATTTCTAATTATTCTTATAATGTATGTTATAAATGTGGATTTATGAAATGAATATTTTCTGTACAGAAATCACTTTAAATAACAATAAAAACAGATCATGAATATTTTATTTGTGCGTTTATTATTTCCAGTAACAAACACACACACACACACACACACACACACACACACACACACACCACACACACACACACACACACACACACACACACACACACACACACACACACACACACACACACACACACACATTAAAGTGGACAGACTGTAACGTTAAAAATATCTCCGCTACCGGCCTCATCAACAAGGCCCGGGACCCTAGGGACCCCCAGGGACCCCCAGTGAGCTGTCAGGGGCGGTTCCAGACCTATTTTACTGGGGCGACCAGGCTGGGGCCAAAAGACAAAGACAGTATAAAGTAATTGTGTAAAATAAACATAAAATACAGTGATTGGTATTTGTACATTTAAATTACAGTTCTTTGTTTCAGTCGTTTTTTTCATTTACATCAGGGGTGTCCAAACTACGGCCGGGGGTCAAATGCGGCCGCGGCCCATTTTGAATCGGCCCTCAGCTAATTCAGAAAGTATAATGTAATACGGCCCACAAATGAAACTTGAGCTTGTCTTATATTGCACTTCTTAAATACATCTGTAAACATATATTACTCAGTAGCATTCATGTGTTAGTAGGTCCACTTTTCAAACACATTCAGTCAGTGAAAGTTGGAACAAATGTCAAACAATTCTTAGTTAATACAAAATAAGCCCAATAACTTAATTACATAACAAAGCTTGAAATAAACCCTTAATATTTCCTCTTTTATCATCAATCTGTTTAAAGGAATGAGCTGCTAACGAGATCAAGTAAACCCTCTGGAGAGCTGGGAGCTGTGCATATTAAAGTATCAAGAATCATTGACCTTCATTTGATTGATTTTGCCAACTTAACTGATCATCCTCTAGTGAGCGGCCCAGACCTTCGTATATTCTGTGGCCCTCGGTGCAACAGTTTGGACCCCCCTGCTTTAGGGTATTTGTTTTAGTTACTTTAAGTGACAATTTAATTAAAAAACATAAACAGTATTTGCTTTTATAGGTAATGAACAGTTTAATCTCCGCTGTAGATCTGTAGATTTGACTTAGTTCCAATTCATCTTAATATTGTAACCTTGTTTTTGAAGGGGGGGGGGGCACAGGGGGGGTCCCTGGTCAGTGTTACGGCGGCACTGGCCTCTGTTGGCCCCCCCTAGAACCGCCCCTGGACCCGGTACCTTATTCCAATTCTATTTCAATCATATTAAACGGTCTGTAGCTGATGCTTTTATTTTGAAGGCGGCTCCTTGGAGGCCCCGCCCCCCAGCAGCTGTTTCCGGTTGTTTGTTGGTGTGGTCAGAGAGGAGGAGAAACATGGCGGCTCCGGTTCTCTCCAGTCGGGCCTCCGGCAGCAGCAGCTCCGGGAACAGCCTCTCCAACAGCCTCTCCAACAGCCCTACCTCCGGGGGGAGGGCGCCCCCCTCCGCGGGAACTGCAGAGCTGGACTTCAGGTCCGCGAGCCGCATGGAGGACCTGAACCGTTTGATCTCTGAGTTCAGCAAGCAGGAGCAGCGCGAGACCGACGATCAAAGGGCTCTGAGATCCACACCGCCAAGGACTTCATCTTCAGCATGCTGGGTAACACACACGCACACACACACACACAACACACACACACACACACACACACACACACACACACACACACACACACACACACACACACACACACACACACACACACACACACACACACACACACACACACACACACCACACACACACACACCACACACACACACACACACCACACACACACACACACACACACACACACACACACACACACACACACACACACACACACACACACACACACACATGTAGAGAGAAACACACCCATAACCCATGTTTTCCACTGACCTCCCTGTGTTGTCCAACCCCTGGCTCTCCCCCCAGGCATGGTGCAGAGTTGGACCAGAAGCTCCCGGTGGCCAACGAGTACCTGCTGCTGTCGGGCGGGGTCAGAGAGGGCGTGGTGGACATGGACCTGGAGGACCTGAGTGTGTTCCAGGGGGACGGACTACGACATGGACTTCACTCTGCTGGTGCCCGCGCTCAAGCTGCACGACCGGAACCAGCCGGGGGTTCTGCTTTAAAATACTCTGGTGAAAGTAGAAGTACTGACTAAACTTCTTTACTCAAGTCAAAGTAAAGAGGCTTTGAAATGTACTTCAGTAAAAGTACCCATAACTAGCAGCTGTTTTAAAGAGTACCTGACCTCCTTTATATTAATAGAACAATAATGTCATTGTTAGCTAATGAATGTTTCCATGCTGAACAACGGCAACATGACAATGTTTCCATTGGTCCCTCTTCTTTAGAGAAGACCAGGAAATGATGGATACACGGATCGTGTTCAAATCAATAGGCACGCAATGACTCTAAATAATAATGATCACGCCACCAGACACACATTCAAACTAAAGGAACCAGCCTGTTTGGGAAATGTAAGAAGTAGAAAGTACAGGTATTTGGGTTCAACATGTAAGAAGTAGAAAGTACAGGTATTTGTGTTCAACATGTAAGAAGTAGAAAGTACAGGTATTTGGTTCAACATGTAAGAAGTAGAAAGTACAGGTATTTGTGTTCAACATGTAAGAAGTAGAAAGTACAGGTATTTGTGTTCAACATGTAAGAAGTAGAAGTACAGGTATTTGGGTTCAACATGTGAGAAGTAGAAAGTACAGGTATTTGGGTTCAACATGTGAGAAGTAGAAAGTACAGGTATTTGTGTTCAACATGTAAGAAGTAGAAAGTACAGGTATTTGGTTCAACATGTGAGAAGTAGAAAGTACAGGTATTTGTGTTCAACATGTGAGAAGTAGAAAGTACAGGTATTTGGGTTCAACATGTAAGAAGTAGAAAGTACAGGTATTTGGGTTCAACGTGTAAGAAGTAGAAAGTACAGGTATTTGAGTTCAACATGTAAGAAGTAGAAAGTACAGGTATTAGTGTTCAACATGTAAGAAGTAGAAAGTACAGGTATTTGGTTCAACATGTAGAAGTAGAAAGTAAAAAGTCATCAGAAAATAAGTAGTGGAGTAAAGTACTGATACCAGAAACATGTACTAAGTACAGTAACGAAGTATTTGTACTCCAACACTTCCCACCTCTGTTGAGTTACATTATAAATTACGTTGTTGTACTTATTGTGTTCTCTCATTATTAATAACCTGTGCATACTAGTCTTTTATATATTTTATAAGATGTAATTCTATCTTTCTGCTGCTGTAATAATGTCTCTTTTGCGAACATGTTGTGTCATGTGACCAGGTGACTCTGCGTCACTCTGCTCTCTCTTTATAGAGAGGCGAAGTCACGCCCATCTACTTCCGCCCATGGGACCTTATTTCGGAAAATAATGCATTGAAGTCAATGGAGAGAGAAAACTTATCTTTCTCTCCCGTTTGAATTGTGCCATGAATTACACATATGGTGTTTGTCAATCTTAAAAAATCATTTCCATGTCAAAAAAGTCACAGTTTGTCGTAAAACTGTTGAAATATAAGACTATGAAAAATACGCAACTAGAAAGACTACAAATCCCAGAGTCGCGTAAGTGATGTCACAATTGTTTTCCTCCACTAAGAGATACCTAAGATCCATATAGATATAATCTATCTATATGGCGCTGGCTAAGATAGATAACTTTAACAAGATGCCTGTGTGCTTAGTACCATGTTGTTATCATACCAGCTATGGGTCTTGCTCGTTCTTTCACTTCCCGTCTGATGAAAGGACCAGGAGTGTGTGGATCAAGCTAGCTAGTAGCTAGCACGTTAGTTAGCATTACAGCCTTGTCATTTTTATTAGCCTTAACATGAAGTAACATGAAGTAACCCAAAATGTTAAACAGTAAGAGTAGTAGTCATATTTCGTGAACCCTTTGAAGAGTACTGTCACGGTGTGATCATTCTATAATACACCATTTAAGCCCGGGGGAGAAATGCTAACGCTAACGCTAGCGATCTTCTCTACTTCATGCTATCTGCACAAATGGTTAATATTAAACATTAAAACGACCAGGCAGTTCAGAGAGAATCGAAGGCAGGCAGGCAGGCAGCTTTGCATGACTTTCTTCAGGGCGTGTTTCATTGTGGTGATAGTGAGGGTAGTCAATCGTTTTGTTGACAAGACAGTAGTGACGGCCATCTTGGTGACGTGTGTTGTTGACCAGAGATGTAGTTCATTGAGCGTTTCACACAAACAAATGTGTTTTTTTTTACTTGCAAAATTATCTTTAAATTGACAAACATCATATGTGTAATTCATGGCACAATTCAAACGGGATCCAAGATAATCTTTCTCTCTCCATTGACTTCAATACATAATTTTTCCGAAATAAGGTCCCATGGAGGTCCACCGGAAGGGGAGGGACTTCGCCTCTCTATAGATCTCTCTCTTCTCTCTGATTGGACCAGGTGACTCTGGACATGCGTCACTCTTCCCTCTCTGGTTATTGATCCCTCTCTTCTCTCTCTTCTCTCTGATTGGACCAGGTGACTCTGGACATGCGTCACTCTTCTCTCTCTGGTTATTGATCCCTCTCTTCTCTCTCTTCTCTCTGATTGGACCAGGTGACTCTGGACATGCGTCACTCTTCTCTCTCTGGTTATTGATCCCTCTCTTCTCTCTCTTCTCTCTGATTGGACCAGGTGACTCTGAACATGCGTCACTCTTCTCTCTCTGGTTATTGATCCCTCTCTTCTCTCTCTTCTCTCTGATTGGACCAGGTGACTCTGGACATGCGTCCTCTTCTCTCTCTGGTTATTGATCCCTCTCTTCTCTCTCTTCTCTCTGATTGGACCAGGTGACTCTGAACATGCGTCACTCTTCTCTCTCTGGTTATTGATCCCTCTCTTCTCTCTCTTCTCTCTGATTGGACCAGGTGACTCTGGACATGCGTCACTCTTCTCTCTCTGGTTATTGATCCCTCTCTTCTCTCTCTTCTCTCTGATTGGACCAGGTGACTCTGGACATGCGTCACTCTTCTCTCTCTGGTTATTGATCCCTCTCTTCTCTCTCTTCTCTCTGATTGGACCAGGTGACTCTGAACATGCGTCACTCTTCTCTCTCTGGTTATTGATCCCTCTCTTCTCTCTCTTCTCTCTGATTGGACAGGTGACTCTGGACATGCGTCACTCTTCTCTCTCTGGTTATTGATCCCTCTTTTCTCTCTTCTCTCTGATTGGACCAGGTGACTCTGCGTCACTCTTCCCTCTCTGGTTATTGATCCCTCTCTTCTCTCTCTTCTCTCTGATTGGACCAGGTGACTCTGCGTCACTCTTCCCTCTCTGGTTATTGATCCCTTCTTCTCTCTTCTCTCTGATTGGACCAGGTGACTCTGGACATGCGTCACTCGGCTCTCGGCCACTCCTGGCTCAGCCTCCGGCTCTTCGATGAGGGCACCATCGCTAAGTGGAAGGACTGCTGCACCTGATGGAGCACAACATCAGCGGAGCCACCAACTACTTCTTCTCCCCCACGCTGGTCTCTGATTGGTTCCACCGCGCCGTGTCTCTGGTGCTGCTGGAGGTGCAGAAGAAGCCTCAGAGGGGGATGCCCCGCGTGGAGAAGGTGATTCAAATCAAGGGCTTATTGGCCTACGCACAGAGAGAGTATCAGAAGGTGCTGATTCTCTGTCTGTTACTGTACACACAACAGAGAAACACACACACTTAGACACACACACACACAGAGAAACACACAACACACACACTTAGACACACACACTTCGTTCCGGCCAGAGGAGGAACAGCCAGTGATCGTGCTCACGGGATCTTAATAAAGATGATATGTGTCCAGGTGGAGAGGAACAGCAGTGCTCACGGGGATCTTAATAAGATGATATGTGTCCAGGTGGAGAGGAACAGCCAGTGCACGGGGATCTTAATAAAGATGATATGTGTCCAGGGGAGAGGAACAGCCAGTGCTCACGGGGATCTTAATAAAGATGATATGTGTCCAGGTGGAGAGGAACAGCCAGTGCTCATGGGGATCTTAATAAAGATGATATGTGTCCGCTGGAGAGGAACAGCCAGTGCTCATGGGGATCTTAATAAAGATGATATGTGTCCAGCTGGAGAGGAACAGCCAGTGCTCACGGGATCTTAATAAAGATGATATGTGTCCAGGTGGAGAGGAACAGCCAGTGCTCACGGGGATCTTAATAAAGATGATATGTGTCCAGGTGGAGAGGAACAGCCAGTGCTCACAGGGATCTTAATAAAGATGATATGTGTCCAGGTGGAGGAGGAACAGCCAGTGCTCACGGGGATCTTAATAAAGATGATATGTGTCCAGGTGGAGAGGAACAGCCAGTGCTCACAGGGATCTTAATAAAGATGATATGTGTCCAGTGGAGAGGAGCAGCCAGTGCTCACAGGGATCTTAATAAAGATGATATGTGTCCAGGTGGAGAGGAACAGCCAGTGCTCATGGGGATCTTAATAAAGATGATGTGTGTCCAGGTGGAGAGGAACAGCCAGTGCTCATGGGATCTTAATAAAGATGATATGTGTCCAGGTGGAGAGGAACAGCCAGTGCTCACGGGGATCTTAATAAAGATGATATGTGTCCAGGTGGAGAGGAACAGCCAGTGCTCACAGGGATCTTAATAAAGATGATATGTGTCCAGGTGGAGAGGAACAGCCAGTGCTCACAGGGATCTTAATAAAGATGATGTGTGTCCAGGTGGAGAGGAACAGCCAGTGCTCATGGGGATCTTAATAAAGATGATATGTGTCCAGGTGGAGAGGAACAGCCAGTGCTCATGGGGATCTTAATAAAGATGATATGTGTCCAGCTGGAGAGGAACAGCCAGTGCTCATGGGGATCTTAATAAAGATGATATGTGTCCAGCTGGAGAGGAACAGCCAGTGCTCACGGGGATCTTAATAAAGATGATATGTGTCCAGGTGGAGAGGAACAGCCAGTGCTCACAGGGATCTTAAAAAGATATGTGTCTAGGTGGAGAGGAACAGCCAGTGCTCACGGGGATCTTAATAAAGATGATATGTGTCCAGGTGGAGAGGAACAGCCAGTGCTCATGGGATCTTAATAAAGATGATATGTGTCCAGGTGGAGAGGAACAGCCAGTGCTCATGGGGATCTTAATAAAGATGATATGTGTCCAGGTGGAGAGGAACAGCCAGTGATCGTGCTCATGGGGATCTTAATAAAGATGATATGTGTCCAGGTGGAGAGGAACAGCCAGTGCTCATGGGGATCTTAATAAAGATGATATGTGTCCAGCTGGAGAGGAACAGCCAGTGCTCATGGGGATCTTAATAAAGATGATGTGTGTCCAGGGGAGAGGAACAGCCAGTGCTCATGGGGATCTTAATAAAGATGATATGTGTCTAGGTGGAGAGGAACAGCCAGTGCTCATGGGGATCTTAATAAAGATGATATGTGTCTAGGTGGAGAGGAACAGCCAGTGCTCACGGGGATCTAATAAAGATGATATGTGTCTAGGTGGAGAGGAACAGCCAGTGCTCATGGGGATCTTAATAAAGATGATATGTGTCTAGTGGAGAGGAACAGCCAGTGCTCATGGGGATCTTAATAAAGATGATATGTGTCCAGGTGGAGAGGAACAGCCAGTGCTCATGGGGATCTTAATAAAGATGATATGTGTCCAGCTGGAGAGGAACAGCCAGTGCTCACGGGGATCTTAATAAAGATGATATGTGTCCAGGTGGAGAGGAACAGCCAGTGCTCACAGGGATCTTAATAAAGATATGTGTCTAGGTGGAGAGGAACAGCCAGTGCTCACGGGGATCTTAATAAAGATGATATGTGTCCAGGTGGAGAGGAACAGCCAGTGCTCATGGGGATCTTAATAAAGATGATATGTGTCCAGGTGGAGAGGAACAGCCAGTGCTCATGGGATCTTAATAAAGATGATATGTGTCCAGGTGGAGAGGAACAGCCAGTGCTCACGGGGATCTTAATAAAGATGATATGTGTCCAGGTGGAGAGGAACAGCCAGTGCTCACAGGGATCTTAATAAAGATATGTGTCTAGGTGGAGAGGAACAGCCAGTGCTCACGGGGATCTTAATAAAGATGATATGTGTCCAGGTGGAGAGGAACAGCCAGTGCTCATGGGATCTTAATAAAGATGATATGTGTCCAGGTGGAGAGGAACAGCCAGTGCTCATGGGGATCTTAATAAAGATGATATGTGTCCAGTGGAGAGGAACAGCCAGTGCTCATGGGGATCTTAATAAAGATGATATGTGTCCAGGTGGAGAGGAACAGCCAGTGCTCACGGGGATCTTAATAAAGATGATAGTGTCCAGGGGAGAGGAACAGCCAGTGCTCGTGGGATCTTAATAAAGATGATATGTGTCCAGGTGGAGAGGAACAGCCAGTGCTCACAGGGATCTTAATAAAGATGATATGTGTCCAGGTGGAGAGGAACAGCCAGTGCTCACAGGGATCTTAATAAAGATGATATGTGTCCAGGTGGAGAGGAACAGCCAGTGCTCGTGGGGATCTTAATAAAGATGATATGTGTCCAGGTGGAGAGGAACAGCCAGTGCTCATGGGGATCTTAATAAAGATGATATGTGTCCAGGTGGAGGGAACAGCCAGTGCTCATGGGGATCTTAATAAAGATGATATGTTCCAGATGGAGAGGAACAGCCAGTGCTCACGGGGATCTTAATAAAGATGATATGTGTCCAGGTGGAGAGGAACAGCCAGTGTGCTCACAGGGATCTTAATAAAGATGATATGTCAGGTGGAGAGGAACAGCCAGTGCTCATGGGATCTTAATAAAGATGATATGTGTCCAGGTGGAGAGGAACAGCCAGTGCTCAGGGATCTTAATAAAGATGATATGTGTCCAGTGGAGAGGAACAGCCAGTGCCTGGGGATCTTAATAAA
>JAAOOA010002579.1:30000-41599 GCA_012861695.1 Trematomus loennbergii
TTCAAGGTCCCCTATTATGCTGTTTTTATTACTTTATTACAGGTCTCAGATATCAACAGAACATGGCAACAGGAGTTAATGAGCTGCAGACTGACTGAGGGTAGTTTAGCTCTGAGCGCAGGATCAGCTGAAAAGAGTCCAGGAAACTTATTTAAAAGTTAACAGCATTTAATTAAACAATGATACAATGAAATGTGCAAGGGATATCTGCTTCCCCCTTGGTCGGCTGTTCCAGTCACGTGCGGTCGGCTGTTCCCGGTCACGCGGGGTCGGCTGTTCCGGTCACGTGGGGTCGGCTGTTCCGGTCACGTGGGGTCGGCTGTTCCGGTCACGCGGGGTCGGCTGTTCCGGGTCACGTGGGGTCGGCTGTTCCGGTCACGTGGGGTCGGCTGTTCCGGTCACTGGGGTCGGCTGTTCGGGTCACGTGGGGTCGGCTGTTCGGGTCACGTGGGGTCGGCTGTTCCGGTCACGTGGGGTCGCTGTTCCGGGTCACGTGGGGTCGGCTGTTCCGGGTCACGTGGGGTCGGCTGTTCGGGTCACGTGGGGTCGGCTGTTCGGGTCACGTGGGGTCGGCTGTTCCGGTCACTGGGGTCGGCTGTTCGGGTCACGTGGGGTCGGCTGTTCCCGGTCACGTGGGTCGGCTGTTCCGGTCACGTGGGGTCGGCTGTTCCCGGTCACGTGGGGTCGGCTGTTCCCGGTCACGTGGGGGGCTGTTCCCGGTCACGTGGGGTCGGCTGTTCCGGTCACTGGGGTCGGCTGTTCGGGTCACGTGGGGTCGGCTGTTCGGGTCACGTGGGGTCGGCTGTTCGGGTCACGTGGGGTCGGCTGTTCCGTTCACTGGGGTCGGCTGTTCCGGTCACGTGGGGTCGGCTGTTCGGTCACGTGGGGTCGTCACGTGGGGTCGGCTGTTCCCGGTCACGTGGGGTCGGCTGTTCGGGTCACGTGGGGTCGGCTGTTCGGGTCACGTGGGGTCGGCTGTTCCGGTCACTGGGTCGGCTGTTCCGGTCACTGGGGTCGGCTGTTCCCGGTCACGTGGGGTCGGCTGTTCCGGTCACGTGGGGGGCTGTTCCGGTCACGTGGGGTCGGCTGTTCCCGGTCACGTGGGGTCGGCTGTTCCCGGTCACGTGGGGTCGGCTGTTCCCGTCACGTGGGGTCGGCTGTTCCGGTCACTGGGGTCGGCTGTTCGGGTCACGTGGGGTCGGCTGTTCGTGTCACGTGGGGTCGGCTGTTCGGGTCACGTGGGGTCGGCTGTTCGGGTCACGTGAGGTCGGCTGTTCGGGTCACGTGGGGTCGGCTGTTCGGGTCACGTGGGGTCGGCTGTTCCGTTCACTGGGGTCGGCTGTTCCGGACACGTGGGGTCGGCTGTTCCGGTCACGTGGGGTCGGCTGTTCCCGGTCACGTGGGGTCGGCTGTTCCCGGTCACGTGGGGTCGGCTGTTCCCGGTCACGTGGGGTCGGCTGTTCCGGTCACGTGGGGTCGGCTGTTCGGTCACGTGGGTCGGCTGTTCGGGTCACGTGGGGTCGGCTGTTCGGGTCACGTGGGGTCGGGTTCGGGTCACGTGGGGTCGTCTGTTCGGGTCACGTGGGGTCGGCTGTTCGGGTCACGTGGGGTCGGCTGTTCGGGTCACGTGGGGTCGGCTGTTCGGGTCACGTGGGGTCGGCTGTTCGGGTCACGGGGTCGGCTGTTCGGGTCACGTGGGGTCGGCTGTTCCGGTCACGTGGGGTCGGCTGTTCCCGGTCACGTGGGGTCGGCGGTCACGGGGGTCGGCTGTTCCGGTCACGTGGGGTCGGCTGTTCGGGTCACGTGGGGTCGGCTGTTCGGGTCACGTGGGGTCGGCTGTTCGGGTCACGTGGGGTCGGCTGTTCGGGTCACGTGGGGTCGGCTGTTCGGGTCACGTGGGGTCGGCTGTTCGGGTCACGTGGGGTCGGCTGTTCGGGTCACGGGGTCGGCTGTTCGGGTCACGTGGGGTCGGCTGTTCCGGTCACGTGGGGTCGGCTGTTCCGGTCACGTGGGGTCGGCTGTTCCGGTCACGTGGGGTCGGCTGCGGTGAAAGAGGTCGATTTTCAACTGGCTTCATGTGTTATCAACTGTAGTCTTCTCCTATTGGCCGGCGTCGACGGGGGGCGGGTCCAAGGCACATCCTGTTGTTTTCTGATGTTAGTTTTACAATCTTCTAATATCTGTTGGTTTAAACATTCCCTAAGAATAGCATTGCAGCGTGAATAAGTGAGGGTTAAAGACAGTGTGTTTAGTGTGCAACACCACGTGTCATTTCTCCTTCAAAGTCAGAAAAAGTCAGAAATGGACTCAGCATCCTCAATAACCCATAAAAACACTACAATCTGCCCAGACAGGTCTCAGATATAACAAAACATGTCACCAAAAGATCATTGCAGCATCCCAAAACATCCGCTGCACCTGGGAGCAGACGCCATCCATTCATCTTAATATCACTAAAATTACCTTGGTGCTGATTGGCTAACGGTTACACAAGACAAACATCGTTATGACATCACAAAGTGGCCAAAATCTGATCAGCTCATTTTCAGACAGGTTTTTACACTTTGGCTCGACCAAAAAGCATTTATAAATGTGCTATATAAATAAAACTTGATTTGATTAATAGAAATGGATCAGGACAAAAAGAGAGAGAATCTCTTTACACAGAGGGGACACATGTTGATGAAGAAGAGACATGAAGAAGAGGGGACACATGTTGATGTAGAAGAGACATGAAGAAGAGGGGACACATGTTGATGTAGAAGAGACATGAAGAAGAGGGGACACATGTTGATGTAGAAGAGACATGAAGAAGAGGGGACACATGTTGATGTAGAAGAGACATGAAGAAGAGGGGACACATGTTGATGAAGAAGAGCATGAAGAAGAGGGGACACATGTTGATGAAGAAGAGACATGAAGAAGAGGGGCATGTTGATGAAGAAGAGACATGAAGAAGAGGGGACACATGTTGATGAAGAGAGACATGAAGAAGAGGGGACACATGTTGATGTAGAAGAGACATGAAGAAGAGGGGACACATGTTGATGAAGAAGAGACATGAAGAAGAGGGGACACATGTTGATGTAGAAGAGACATGAAGAGAGGGGACACATGTTGATGTAGAAGAGACATGAAGAAGAGGGGACACATGTTGATGTAGAAGAGACATGAAGAAGAGGGGACACATGTTGATGTAGAAGAGACATGAAGAAGAGGGGACACATGTTGATGTAGAAGAGACATGAAGAAGAGGGGACACATGTTGATGTGGAAGAGACATGAAGAAGAGGGGACACATGTTGATGTAGAAGAGACATGAAGAAGAGGGGACACATGTTGATGAAGAAGAGACATGGAGAAGAGGGGACACATGTTGATGTAGAAGAGACATGAAGAAGAGGGGACACATGTTGATGAAGAAGAGACATGAAGAAGAGGGGACACATGTTGATGTAGAAGAGACATGAAGAAGAGGGGACACATGTTGATGTAGAAGAGACATGAAGAAGAGGGGACACATGTTGATGTAGAAGAGACATGAAGAAGAGGGGACACATGTTGATGTAGAAGAGACATGAAGAAGAGGGGACACATGTTGATGAAGAAGAGACATGAGAAGAGGGGACACATGTTGATGAAGAAGAGACATGAAGAAGAGGGGACACATGTTGATGAAAAGAGACATGAAGAAGAGGGGACACATGTTGATGAAGAAGAGACATGAAGAAGAGGGGACACATGTGATGTAGAAGAGACATGAAGAAGAGGGGACACATGTTATGAAGAAGAGACATGAAGAAGAGGGGACACATGTTGATGTAGAAGAGACATGAAGAAGAGGGGACACATGTTGATGTAGAAGAGACATGAAGAAGAGGGGACACATGTTGATGTAGAAGAGACATGAAGAAGAGGGGACACATGTTGATGTAGAAGGACATGAAGAAGAGGGGACACATGTTGATGTAGAAGAGACATGAAGAAGAGGGGACACATGTTGATGTGGAAGAGACATGAAGAAGAGGGGACACATGTTGATGTAGAAGAGACATGAAGAAGAGGGGACACATGTTGATGAAGAAGAGACATGGAGAAGAGGGGACACATGTTGATGTAGAAGAGACATGAAGAAGAGGGGACACATGTTGATGAAGAAGAGACATGAAGAAGAGGGGACACATGTTGATGTAAAGAGACATGAAGAAGAGGGGACACATGTTGATGTAGAAGAGACATGAAGAAGAGGGGACACATGTTGATGTAGAAGAGACATGAAGAAGAGGGGACACATGTTGATGTAGAAGAGACATGAAGAAGAGGGGACACATGTTGATGTAAGAAGAGACATGAAGAAGAGGGGACACATGGTGATGTAGAAGAGACATGAAGAAGAGGGGACACATGTTGATGTAGAAGAGACATGAAGAAGAGGGGACACATGTTGATGTAGAAGAGACATGAAGAAGAGGGGACACATGTTGATGAAGAAGAGACATGAAGAAGAGGGGACACATGTTGATGTAGAAGAGACATGAAGAAGAGGGGACACATGTTGATGTAGAAGAGACATGAGGAAGAGGGGACACATGTTGATGTAGAAGAGACATGAGGAAGAGGGGACACATGTTGATGTAGAAGAGACATGAAGAAGAGGGGACACATGTTGATGAAGAGACATGAAGAAGAGGGGACACATGTTGATGTAGAAGAGACATGAAGAAGAGGGGACACATGTTGATGTAGAAGAGACATGAAGAAGAGGGGACACATGTTGATGAAGAAAGACATGAAGAAGAGGGGACAATGTTGATGTAGAAGAGACATGAAGAAGAGGGGACACATGTTGATGTAGAAGAGACATGAAGAAGAGGGGACACATGTTGATGTAGAAGAGACATGAAGAAGAGGGGACACATGTTGATGTAGAAGAGACATGAAGAAGAGGGGACACATGTTGATGTAGAAGAGACATGAAGAAGAGGGACACATGGTGATGTAGAAGAGACATGAAGAAGAGGGGCACATGTTGATGTAGAAGAGACATGAAGAAGAGGGGACCATGTTGATGTAGAAGAGACATGAAGAAGAGGGACACATGTTGATGTAGAAGAGACATGAAGAAGAGGGGACACATGTTGATGTAGAAGAGACATGAAGAAGAGGGGACACATGTGATGTAGAAGAGACATGAAGAAGAGGGGACACATGTTGATGTAGAAGAGAAATGAAGAAGAGGGGACACATGTTGATGTAGAAGAGACATGAAGAAGAGGGGACACATGTTGATATAGAAGAGACATGAAGAGAGGGGACACATGGTGATGTAGAAGAGACATGAAGAAGAGGGGACACATGTTGATGTAGAAGAGACATGAAGAAGAGGGGACACATGTTGATGTAGAAGAGACATGGAGAAGAGGGGACACATGTTGATGTGGAAGAGACATGAAGAAGAGGGGACACATGTTGATGTAGAAGAGACATGAAGAAGAGGGGACACATGTTGATGTAGAAGAGACATGAAGAAGAGGGGACACATGGTGATGTAGAAGAGACATGAAGAAGAGGGGACACATGTTGATGTAGAAGAGACATGAAGAAGAGGGACACATGTTGATGTAGAAGAGACATGAAGAAGAGGGGACACATGGTGATGTAGAAGAGACATGAAGAAGAGGGGACACATGTTGATGAAGAAGAGACATGAAGAAGAGGGGACACATGTTGATGAGAAGAGACATGAAGAAGAGGGGACACATGTTGATGAAGAAGAGACTGAAGAAGAGGGGACACATGTTGATGTAGAAGAGACATGAAGAAGAGGGGACACATGTTGATGTAGAAGAGACATGAAGAAGAGGGGACACATGTTGATGAAGAAGAGACATGAAGAAGAGGGGACACATGTTGATGTAGAACAGACATGAAGAAGAGGGGACACATGTTGATGTAGAAGAGACATGAAGAAGAGGGGACACATGTTGATGTAGAAGAGACATGAAGAAGAGGGGACACATGTTGATGTAGAAGAGACATGAAGAAGAGGGGACACATGTTGATGTGGAAGAGACATGAAGAAGAGGGGACACATGTTGATGTGGAAGAGACATGAAGAAGAGGGGACACATTTGATGTAGAAGAGACATGAAGAAGAGGGGACACATGTTGATGAAGAAGAGACATGAAGAAGAGGGGACACATGTTGATGTAGAAGAGACATGAAGAAGAGGGGACACATGTTGATGTAGAAGAGACATGAAGAAGAGGGGACACATGTTGATGAAGAAGAGACATGAAGAAGAGGGGACACATGTTGATGTAGAAGAGACATGAAGAAGAGGACACATGTTGATGTAGAAGAGACATGAAGAAGAGGGGACACATGTTGATGAAGAAGAGGGGCACATGTTGATGTAGAAGAGACATGAAGAAGAGGGGACACATGTTGATGTAGAAGAGATGAAGAAGAGGGGACACATGTTGATGTGGAAGAGACATGAAGAAGAGGGGACACATGTTGATGTAGAAGAGACTGAAGAAGAGGGGACACATGTTGATGTAGAAGAGACATGAAGAAGAGGGACACATGTTGATGAAGAGGGGACACATGTTGATGTAGAATAGACATGAAAAGAGGGGACACATGTTGATGTAGAAGAGACATGAAGAAGAGGGGACACATGTTGATGAAGAAGAGACATGAAGAAGAGGGGACACATGTTGATGTAGAAGAGACATGAAGAAGAGGGGACACATGTTGATGTAGAAGAGACATGAAGAAGAGGGGACACATGTTGATGTAGAAGAGACATGAAGAAGAGGGGACACATGTTGATGTGGAAGAGACATGAAGAAGAGGGGACACATGTTGATGTAGAAGAGACATGAAGAAGAGGGGACACATGTTGATGTAGAAGAGACATGAAGAAGAGGGACACATGTTGATGTAGAAGAGACATGAAGAAGGGGACACATGTTGATGAAGAAGAGACATGAGAAGAGGGGACACATGTTGATGTAGAAGAGACATGAAGAAGAGGGGACACATGTTGATGTAGAAAGACATGAAGAAGAGGGACACATTTTGATGTAGAAGAGACATGAAGAAGAGGGGACACATGTGATGTAGAAGAGACATGAAAAAGAGGGGACACATGTTGATGTAGAAGAGACATGAAGAAGAGGGGACACATTTATGATGAAGAAGAGGGGACACATGTTGATGTAGAAGAGACATGAAGAAGAGGGGACACATGTTGATGAAGAAGAGACATGAAGAAGAGGGGACACATGTTGATGTAGAAGAGACATGAAGAAGAGGGGACACATGTTGATGTAGAAGAGACATGAAGAAGAGGGGACACATGTTGATGAAGAAAGACATGAAGAAGAGGGGACACATGTTGATGTAGAAGAGACATGAAGAAGAGGGGACACATGTTGATGTAGAAGAGACATGAAGAAGAGGGGACACATGTTGATGAAAGAGACATGAAGAAGAGGGGACACATGTTGATGTAGAAGAGGGGACACATGTTGATGTAGAAGAGACATGAAGAAGAGGGGACACATGTTGATGTAGAAGAGACATGAAGAGGGGGACACATGTTGATGTAGAAGAGACATGAAAGAGAAAGAAGAGGGGACATGTTGATGAAGAAGAGACATGAAGAAGAGGGGACACATGGTTGATGTAGAAGAGACATGAAGAAGAGGGACACATGTTGATGTAGAAGAGGGGACCATGTTGATGTAGAAGAGACATGAAGAAGAGGGGACACATGTTGATGTAGAAGAGGGGACACATGTTGATGTAGAAGAGACATGAAGAAGAGGGGACACATGTTGATGTAGAAGAGACATGAAGAAGAGGGGACACATGTTGATGTAGAAGAGACATGAAGAAGAGGGGACACATTTGATGAAGAAGAGACTGGAAGAGGGGACACATGTTGATGAAGAAGAGGGGACCACATGTTGATGAAGAAGGGGTTTTAATGAATAGGTAACTGTAATGGTTTTTGTTCTGCTGTAACAATGTGGGACTAACAAAGGTATTCTCTTCTGGTCCTGAAAGCTGTCCTCGGTGCGCTCTGACCCGGCGGAGCACCTCAGATCCACCATCGAGCACGCAAGGCGGCCAATCGGATGACAGAAGAGCTCCAGTGGAGAGGAGGCAGCCAATCGGTGCCTCAGAGCGACTCGGCAGCAGACAGTCCGCCCGACCGGCTGGCCAAGAAGCTCCAGCAGCTGGTGACGGAGAACCCGGGAAGTCCATCTCTGTGTTCATCAACCCGGACGACGTGACCCGCCGCACTTCAGGATCGACGACAAGTTCTTCTGAGGAGACTGCTTTTCCTCTTCCTCTTCCTCTTCCTCCCCTCTTCTCCTCCTCCTCTTCCCCCCCCTCCTCCTCCTCCCCTCTCGTAGTTTATTTCCTCTGCCACAGAGTGACGTGAGGTGATCGTCTCGTTGTGTTTCACAGTTTTTTATTTTTCTACCCCTCACTTTGTGCCCTGTGTTTTTTACCTGTAGCTCGATGCCTTCTCGACAACAGCTGATAGCAGCAGGTCGTTTTAAAAAAGAGGGACGAGGACAAACGTCCACCTTTAAATACGAAGCGCCGAGTTTAATTAGCATCTCCGGGAGCGAGACGGCACCTGAACCTCCTGTGGGGACTCACTAAGGACATCCCAAACATATACAAATGTGATGTCTTAATTATACTAATTATTTATTATTATTATGAATGACTTTTTTGAGAGTGTTTTCACAATAATTAATGACATCGCAATTCTTTTCGGTCCTGATTCCTCTAAATTAAAAGATCTCCAATTATATTGAGATATTACATTTGAATTATGAGATTCAAATCAAAGATGAGACAGAAATGTGAGATTAAAACACATTTAAAGGTGGGGTAGGTAAGTTTGAGAAACCGCTTGAGACACTTTGTGTTATATTCCATGGATGCTCTTAACGTCCCGATAGCAATGAATTATGGAAGCCGTAGTACTGTAAAAGGTAGGGCTGTGCAATTAATCGTATATTAATCTCGATTAGATTTTGGCTTGCAACGATTACGAAAACAACGTAATCGAAATAAAACGATTATATTTTATAAAAAAAAAAAAAAAAAATGTAATTATTTTTTTAATTATTTTTTTTTATTGGTTTTTCAGTTGAATTATACTTAAAGTTCAGGGTAATCACTGTTCAAAAACATACTGTAACATTTTTTTTTTCAATAAATGGATGTTTTCAAAGTAAATGAATCAATTATTGACCCAAATAATTGTGATTATGATTTTTGCCATAATCGCACAGCCCTAGTAAAAAGCACGACCAATCATCTCCTCGGCCCGGTCAGATGAACTGGATGGCCTACCTGCCTGTCAGCCTTCCATCTGTGCACAAACTTACCTCGTGCCTCATTGGTCAGTGCGCGTTCGTGTGTGTTGGAGGAGGGGCTCTGTGAGGAAGTGGCAGATTTTCTCGGTTGTGTATTTTCAAATTCTAGCGATCTCGAGCGGTTTCTCAAACTTACCTACCCCACCTTTAAAAGTGTGTTTTACGAGATAAAGCAGATTTTTCTTTTTGTCTCATATCTCAAGTTAAGAACGCTTAATTGAACTCTTCGGCAGGTGATTTGTTCCTGATTTCGCAGCGAGCGTGCAGCAGCAACACGATTGTTGAACTTTAATGTAAAAGATTGTAAAACGCCTCGGAGTTCAGGATGTCTCGTCTCTATCCCGAATCGGCAGCGTTCGTTAAAGGTGGATTTCGTCCCTCTGAGGAATGTCTTAGTCCTGCCGGGCGACGATGGTACTAACGTCTTAGAAGACTAACTGTAAATAGAAGAAGTGTAGACGGAGATAATAATGTGGACTACTTGTATGTCTAATTTTGCACAGAATGTAAAAGTCACCACTGATTCCTCGTGATGCTGGGACACCGCTGATGGTCCTACTGGTGTTTTTAAACTGGAGGAAAACCACCAAGTACACAGGGATACTCAGTCCTGCTTCAAAAACATGCAGATTGAGACGTTCGTCTGCAAACACACTACAACTGAGTATTAAGGCCGTAAAATAAAAACATTTACGGTTGAAAAAAGGGGTCATATTGCATAAAAAACACCTTGAATAAAGTCATAAATGAATGAAAATGACTGTAAATTTGATGATTCTGGCCTAAAATCACGAGCCATTTTCTTATTTTTTATTGTAATAAGGAAGAAGGTTTAAGAGTATTCCCTTTCAGACATTTTAAAGTTGATTTTGTGTTATTTATTAGACAAATGTTGTTTGGATGACGGTGGCTTGTTGGAAACGCATCGATCGTCAAGAATAACCCAACCAACAAGACATGAATAGACGACTGCCTCCACTATCATGTATAGATTACTGCTGCTACCAGTTACAGTTATTTTAAAGAAGAAACACAACGTTTAAATGGGACATGTACTGGTACCATTGGTCCTAATGGTCGACGTAGGGTAGCGTCCTCGTCCCAAAAACTGCCCCGTGATTCAGATTCCTCCAAAATGCAAAGGTTTTTTAATTCCCAAACGTTCACCCTTCCACCACGTGTGCAGTGTCTGAATTTCATCAGATACATGACACAAGACCAGAAATCAGAAAGTAAATTCATTAAAATAATAGTATCAAGAAGTGAAGATCCCCGCTGTTAGCTAGCAAGCAACGTTATTGTTTGTGGAACCAAATCCTTAAATTTAAATCCTATTAAAATGAACAATGGCTTCTTTCCGACACCAGTGTAGTGGTACATCAATTAAATACTGGAAAACAATCCCTTCATCAACGTTAATGCACTGGATTCGATGTAGAAAGAGAACAATAGAGGCCTCAGTTTGAACCCTGTGGAACTCCACTCAGATTTACGATTTTTAAAAGCTAAATAAATGCTAATTTTCATAAAGCTAAAATGTAAATGCTGAGTTTAACAGCTGGTATGGCTAGATATGTCTTAGTTTGATAGAAGGGAAACACATTTTCTAGTGCATCGGTTCAATATTACCTCATAAACGCAGCTTTAGCCCCAAATCACGATATAGATGCTGAAGCTGTAATCAAGGTGCTTCTCCCTCTGTATTTAACGGGTTAGGGTTACCCCTAACCCTATCACTGTGTACTTACTGTGTATTTTCTCTACAGTTTAATCTGCTTTATGACCATTATCATGTAAAGTGTCCCAGAAAATATTCCTTCAGACACGATGTCACTGATATTTCACTTCCTGTCACCTTCCTATTTGATAAGCTTCACTGTACGACCTCATGTGTTTTAATAATGTTTTCTCTTCTGCTGTTTTATTTCTGTTGTTAGTGTTTGAGGGTCCGACTCTCCTTCAACACAATCAGAGCTCAATCTTAGAGCTAAAAACATCACTGGAATGCTCTGATATACGTGTTTGGATAAAGTTGGATAAACACATATTGTGGTAATAATAGTTAGTTTCTCCCCTTAAAAGTGTTAATACTTAGTAAAAGTTCATTCAAAAGCTTTAAAGCAGTTGCTAGCTGCCAGACAACACACAATAAGACAATGTAGAAGAGCCCTAGAGCAGGCGATAT
>JAAOOA010002580.1:0-27500 GCA_012861695.1 Trematomus loennbergii
GATCCCCTCCCCTGAGCCAAACCATCACTTCTGGCAGCTATCCTACTTGCTAAAGGGCAGATGGACTGGGGTACGTTGTCATGTGATTTGACATGTTATAAAGAGAGTAGCGAGTGACGCAATTTATAGTTTTAATTTGTACGTCACACCAAGTGTGGGACTCAAAGGACTCGGGTTAATGGAGAGGGGAGACTCGTCTCGACCAGCTCATTTCTAGGATCCGGGTTAATGATCCGGATGAATCAGGACTCGCCATCTCTAACGATACCTCTGATGACATGGTGCAAACACGCGGTCGCTGTACTTTATGTTACGTTAGAATGCTAACTTTTGGTGGATTTAGAGAAATCTACAGACGCAAATAGACAAACTTTAGTCAAATAAACACCTAAATGTGTATTTCAACATTTTCCTTTCAAAAGCCTGAAAGAAAACATGATATTGAATCAAAATAGCACAAAATCTCAAAAAGATCATCTCCTCTCACACATCCTGAAACTGGCCCTCCCGCTGTACTTCTCGGAGACTTCAACCTCCGACAGAGAAGATATCTGAACTAACATCTCTTTTAACCGCCTTTGCTTTCTCACTGTCTCCATCCCCACCTACTCATAAAGATGGCAATGTCCTTGATCTCATATTCTCAAGGAACTGCACTACTTCTAACCTCTCTGTAAACCCACTTCACACATCGACCACTTTTTAATTTCATTGCTCTACCCCTTTCCAAACATAACAAACTAATCTCTTCTCATCCTGCACCTGTCCCCACAACCTTCGTTCCCTCTCCCCCTCTACCTTTGCCTCATCGGTGCTCTCAGCCAGGGACGTGCACAGACATTTGGAGGGGCTATTGCTCTAAACTGGAAAGAGGGCCCCCCCCCGAAAAAAAACATAAGACCTTTTGAAAATTGTAACTTTTTTTAATGTAAAAGAAACCAAACAATTATTAATCAACTAAATTGAACAGTAATTCACATCTCATAAGAAAATAAGCTAAGGCGACTTCTTGCATTCGGTGACTTGATTTTAAAATGAAAACCAGGGCCATTTTTTGTTGTGCGGTCCATATCTCATCAAAAATATCTAATGTTTGTAACTATTGAAGAGAAAATGGGGACAATTCTGTTCTAATGTAGTTTGACCTTTGTAACTGCTGTGCAGACATACTGATAAAATAGGGCTTCTAAATAATTACCTTAAATAAACTCATAATGAATGAAACCAGTTCAATACGCATTATTCTTATTCTTATCATTCTTTATGAGCGCAGTAACGGTACGGTATCTAATTATTTATTTAGTATTCCATAACTTAACCTGTTAAGCTCTGAGCCTGTTTTTCAGGTCTCAGGCTCAAAATGCCATTCCCAGAACAAATGACCATATCTTCCCTTCTAAAAGGGTTAAATTAATAATCTTTTTTCTCAAAGTAATGATAAACCTGTGAGTTGGATGTAGAAAAGTCAGAATCAATATAGATGTTTTTTATTTAAAGAAAATTCAGATTTTACATCGTAAAAAACTGTAAATTATAGTGTCCGTCAAAATTATTTTGTACTTATAGTGAAAACTACCCTTGGATGATGGGTAGTAGACTAAAAGCTTTAGGAATCCAAAGTACAACATATAATAAGTACCCTGTATAAGATTGATGCAAAACAAGTGACATTTGACCTTTTTAGAGAGGTTTAGCAAAAAGAAACCACTTCTGGGGTCATTTGGGTGGATTTTCCATATCTCTGGCCCCCCTTGCTCGATTGATGGTTGACACCTCTTTCTGACCGTTAGAGCCAATAGAATCGAAGGGGGAGTCCCCCACACACACTCATTGTGAAGAGAAGAGGTGGGGGCTTCGCGCATGTAATTTAGCATCAGAGTGAACCTATCTCTAGCTTTGACATCATATACTAATAAAGGACTGGCTTATCTAAAGCCAGTTGAGTAGCACTTGAAATGTTTTAGCTCTGTGATCGATGTAAGTCCTCTCCTCTGAGCGATGGATAAACAGGATCATATTAAACCTGGTGGGAACAGTTTTATTATTTATATAAATATCAGCGCTCAGCTCCTTAAGACTCAGACGATCTGAGGATCAGCGATACAGACATCTTTAATCTGCAGAGCGTGGATATCTAAGATCCTCTCAGAAACAGATCTGTGAGGGTAACAACGTGCGGGAGAGACTAAAACTCTTCACTCTGTATCGCTCTTCATCTGTCAGTGTTTATTATGACAACTTCAACTGGTATTGTTAGATAATAGTTCATGTCGATTTGAAATAAAGCAATTGATCCACTTCCTGTCGTCCTTCTGCCGGATATCACTGATATTTGTTTTAACTAAATAACATTGAGATCCTTTACTCCTAAAACCAAAATGACTTTATTTCTGTGTCTGTAAAATAATGCATATCCTTTTCTTCGTTTTGTTTTGGTCATTAGCTAAAAGCTCAAATCTGAGATATATCACGTCTTCTGTTTTTATGATTCCTGTAAGGGTTGATTCTCTGTGATCGCCCTGATGAGCGCCTCGCTGCACATTATCATAACAAGCTTTATTAGAATCACACTGTTCATGCGTCAGGTGCAGCTCACAGGTGGCACATCACAGTACAGAATGATGCAGTTGAACCCTTTCATAGACACAGCAGTGAAAGGTCTGATAGTACAACATCAAACATGAAATGGTGATTCTTCTCTGGAAATAAAGGAAGACAAAATCAACAAATAGGATAAATATGTTTGATTATGTAGATATTTTAACTTTTGTTCCTCCGGATTGTGAGAAACAGCGACCTCCCTGCCTGAACCTCAACAGGAGATTGACCATACATTTGACTTTGACTTAATAATAAATAAAAACAACTTGATTAGACATGTATTTAGACGCTCTCAGCTTGTAAACGCAGGTGTTTGTGAGTTATCTCCCACAGGAAGTCACCTGTTTATTATCTCTTGTGGTTTGTCACCAGGCAGCAGTTTGTCCTGTCAGGTGACGAGCTGACGTTATCAGATCCTCACACACACTCTGTATCGGGCCACACACACCTGCTGCTGTCAATCACACACAGTGTACTGCTCTGACAGTGTGTGTATTTCTGTGTGTGTGTCCTTCCTCTCTTTCTGTGTCTCCCGTGGACCTCTCTAAAGTCTGAAACATGAGAAGATTTGAATCACAAATCAGTGCTGAGTGTGTGTTTATGTGTGCCACAACAGCTGCTGTAGCCAGGGCCGTATCCACCATTGAGGTCACCGAGGTCCGGACCTCGGTAATTATTTCCGAGCTGCGAATAAAAAAACTTGTGAAATAACGGCACTAAACGGGGTTATTTGTAGTACTTCCATTTACTGACAATGGGGCGCTGTATAACACCCCAGCCAGAGCTTTAAGGTCTGCTGACCAGCTGCTGCTGGTAGTGCCCAAGACCAGGCTCAAAACCCGAGGGCTCCGAGCCTTCTCAGCAGCTGGCCCTAGGCTCTGGAACACTCTGCCCCTCCATGTGAGGTCGGCCCAGACCCTAGGGGGTTTTAAATCTACTTAAGACACACTTCTTCTCCTGGCCTTCTAGTCAGAGCGGAGCACGACTCCTGACTTTTCCCTGTGTTTTTTTATATATCTGTTGTAATTTATTGTCTTTTATTGTGATTGTAGTAATGTGTTTTTATGTGATTGGAGTATTTATTACATGTACAGCACTTTGGCCCCGACCAAAAATCGCTTTTAATGTGCTTTATAAATGTGCTTTATAAATCTGATTTGATTTGATTTACGTAGCCTCGATTAAAGCAAACAGAAGAAGACGACATGTATCAACAAACCACCGCAGCCCGACTTGTTTCGGAGCAGCGGAGGAGTGATGAGGTATCTAGAGATCTGAGTCCAGCGGGCTGCTTGTGTTCCTGTTCATCAGGACATCATATGACCAGCAGATCCTGTGTGAACGCTCTACGTTAGTCAGTGGAACGTCCGACAACATGCTTTGGTTTACATTGCGTGAATAAACTAGCTAGAGAGCTAAAGTTATTACATTCATCCAATGTCAGAAGGATTACCTTTTAACAAACGTTGTAATGCTTTTCTTTCATTTCAATTTGAGTAAAACATTGAAGATATAACATTGTATTGTTTTCTTTTTACACTGACTCAGATATAATGAAAAGACTACGTCAGTCGAAGCTCAGCTTTGGTAAGGAAGAGACAGGACAGAGAGAAAGAGAGAGAGAGACAGTGATGGAAGTCAGGGAGGAACTGCAGGTACAGTCACACAAAAGAATGTAGGCTTAATAACCCCATCTATCTATCTATCTATCTATCTATCTATCTCTCCATCTATCTATCTATCCATCTATCTATCTATCTATCTATCTATCTATCTATCTATCTATCTATATCTATCTATCTATCTATCTATCTATCTATCCATCCATCTATCTATCTATCTATCTATACTCTCCATCTACTCTATCTATCTATCTATCTGTCGATCTATCTATCTATCTATCTATCTATCTGTCGATCTATCTATCTATCTATCTATCTATCTATCTATTGATCTATCTATCTATCTATCTATCTATCTATCTATCTATCTATCTATCTATCTATCTATCTATCTATCTGTCTATCTATCTATCCATCTATCTATCTATCTATCTGTCTATCCATCCATTTACTGGCAGGAGCGACAAGTGAGGAGGAGCAAAAGTGAACAAAGAGAAAGAGTAGAGGACAGAGAGTGATGAACAGGAAGAAGACAGAGAGACTAAAGAAGATGGAAGAGGACAGAGAGACTAAAGAAGATGGAAGAGGACAGAGAGACTAAAGAAGATGGAAGAGAGGCTGCAGGTTATGGAAAGGGAGAGACATGGAAAATGAATGCTGACAATGTTGTGTGATAATTTGAGCCTCTTCTGCATGTCCAGATCATTCATAGTAACAATTAACTGATTCTTATGTATTACACTTTCAAAAATAATTTATGCTGCAGCCCACTGACATGGTTTGTAAACAATATATTATCCATTTGTGACCCCACACAGGACTTAAAAAGCACCTAACTAGATCATGAAAATCCCCAAATCACGGGGGAGTATACCCCCGAACCCCCCTAGCATGTTTGGACCTCGGTATTTATGAAATCCTGGATACGGCCCTGGCTGTAGCATGTCTGAGGGTGACACACACACACACACACACACACACACACACACACACACACACACACACACACACACACACACACACACACACACACACACACACACACACACACACACACAACACACACCCCACCATGCATTCATACATGCCTGTCACGTAACATTCTCAGTAAAAATACACCAAAAAGGTCAACAGGGGTAAGCACTGTGCTTCCTGTTTTAGCCCTTGGTGTGTGTGTGTGTATATATGTTTTTGTGTGTGTGAAAGTGAGATAAGTTCACGGAGCAATGGCATATGTACCTAATTTTTTACATACCTTTAGGACCTCTAGAAAGGCTGGTCCCTGCAAGTGATGATCAGAAATGTGGTCCACAATTCGAAAAAACCAGTATGTGTGTGTGTGTGTGTCTTTAAGACGGGCTGCGTGTGTGTTACCTGTGATTTGTTGCGTCTTCATTGGAGAACAACAAAAGCAAGTTGATTCAGAAGCCTTACATGCATGTTACTGTCCCCTGGACATTAATGAATCAAGTGAGCCAGTCTGTGTCCACCTGCTCTCAAGGTGAGTTTGTTTTAAACTCTGAGTAAACAGAGCCTTGTCCTATGTGCCCTTTCAAGCCTCTGAAATTAATAAATGAAGAGTTTACACAGAAGTCTCCCAGTTTGTAGATTGAGTTCATCGGAGCGTTTCAGGTCGGAGTTTAATGTCCGCCGTGAAGGACGGACGCTCGCTCCATTAAAGGGAACACTGTCAGTCAGAAAGATCCTTTCTACACACAGTGAATATCAGGAGGCGCTGAGCTGCAACACAACAACTCTTCAGAAAACTGAACTGAACTGAGATCAGTGACCGTCCGTGCACTGAAAGAAACGACTTGTAGGATCGTGGGGATTCTTTTCTGTATTTCCTTTACTGAACAAATGTGTTCTTATTTCAGAGGGAATTTCCTTCTTTCTTTAATGTTTCTTCATCTTTTTTTGAATAACTTTCTTTGTGTTCTGTCCAATCAATCAATCAATCAATCAATCAAAGTTTATTTATATAGCCCAATATCACACATAGCACGACCCCTCAGGATCCACGACTCAGGATCAACGACTCAGGATCAACGACTCAGGATACAGGACTCAGGATCCACGACTCAGGATACAGGACTCAGGATCAATGACTCAGGATCCAGGACTCAGGATCCATGACTCAGGATCCAGGACTCAGGATACAGGACTCAGGATACAGGACTCAGGATCCAGGACTCAGGATACAGGACTCAGGATCCAGGACTCAGGATCAATGACTCAGGATCCAGGACTCAGGATACAGGACTCAGGATCCACGACTCAGGATACAGGACTCAGGACCCACGACTCCAAGCACATATGAGAAGTTGTTGTTCCTACTCCTGATTTTCAGTGTTTTAGTTTCCACCTACTTCCCCACTTACCCTCCTGTATGTTGTTCGTCACTCCCTTTAATGAAGGCCATTACATGTTAATATTAAGCTGTGCTGATGTTGGTGTTTCCCCTCTTTGTTAATGAGGCAGGTTCCTCCCTTCAGCTGAATATCTCACTGTGTGTTTAACGCAGTATCTGCTGCTCAGCGCACTGTTTGCGGACTTGTAGAAGTTAACGGTGGTGTGAGGCTCATTAAAGGAGACCCTTACTCTCAGAGCACTTCACTGAAACCCAGAAGATGGTCTGTGATTCAGCTCAATGCCCCGGTGCTCAGTGATAGAAAGCAGTCTATCAAATAAAGCTGTCTCATCACACTCAGACCTCAGTGTTTCACCTGCTTCACTCCATGAAGGCAGGGGTTTTAATAAAGTGGCTTGAAGAGGAAGCCAAACCGTATAGAGATAAGAAAGTCCTTTATGAGCCCAGGTGATAATGAGGTGGTTGGCAGAGATGAAGTAATAACAACAACGTCCCAACATGGTGATTGATGCTCCTCCATTAACTTTATAAGTGTTTGTTCTCCGGAGATTCATTAACCTGTTAAGCCTGAGCCTGTTTTTCAGGTCTCAGGCTCGAAAATGACATTCCCAGAACAAATGACCATATCTTCCCTTCTAAAAGGGTTAAATTAATAATCTCTTTCTCAAAGTAATGATAAACCTGTGAGTTGGATGTAGAACAGTCAGAATCAATATAGATGTTTTTTATTTTAAAGAAAATTCAGATTTTACATAGTAAAAAAACTGTAAATTATATTATTTTTTACTTATAGTGAAAACTACCCTTGGATGGGTTAGTAGACTAAAAGCTTTAGGAATCCAAAGTACAACATATAATAAGTACCCTGTATCAAGATTGATGCAAAACAAGTGACACTTCACCTTTTTAGAGAGATTTAGCAAAGAAAACTCCACCTCTGAGGTGATTTGGGTGGAAATGGGGGTTTTACCGTTTCTCTGGAACCCATTGGTCGATTTTGGTGATTGACATCTCTTTCTGACCGTTAGAGCCAATAGAATCAAAGGGAATTTCCCCTCTCACACACAAGGTAAAAAAAAGGTCGGGGCTTCGCGCATGCAGTTTTGCAGCAGAGCGAACCTATACTCTAGCTCTGACATCTGGAAACGGAAAAGCAGTTTTAATGCTCATGGATTATCAGAAATCATTTCAAAGGGACACAGACACATTAGATTAACCTATGGATTAACTTCAGCAGCATTTTTATCGTTTTAATGCCATTGAAGACCACTTTGGACCAGACAACAACACAGGTAAGCCATGTTAGCGTTTTTAGCTACCTAGTGCCACATGTTTTGATGTCTGTTTTTGTTTATAAAGTCTCGAGTTCGTATCATTCAGTGATAATGGGTACCCTTCGATTCTGTGTCACCTCACGATGTGAAACGATGTCATGGATGTGGAGAAGAGATAAATGATAAGGTTTTGTGAGTGAGTTTTCGGTGCAGTAAATCTGTTAGCATTTTTCGCTCGTTGCTAATTCAGAGGCTCAGCGTTAGCATTGTGGTTTTCTTTTTGAAAAATAAATAAAAATGATCAGTTAGATGAGTTTCTTCCCGTTACATGGATATAAAACATTCATCGTTTATTAAATATTAAGATGCCCTCAGACACTGTTTCCTGCAAGATGTTGCGGGAGGGCCCCGGTACCGGGGTCTCTCGGGCTTAACAGGATAAGGCCTATAAAGTGTACGCCTGCTCTTTAATAAAAACAACGTGATCTCATCACTTCTTTAAGTGTAAAGTGCTGCGTTAGGGTTTGTCTCTTCTTTGTGTGTCTGCACACTGGAGGAGGCCTCTTTTCCTGTCAGGTGTTCAGAGAGTCTCAAAGTTAGTATATATATTAAAATATAAAAATGTACGCTGTAGCCGTTTACCAAAGCTCAGTCTGTACCTCCTCGACTCCTCGCCTTGAGAATGTGAGAATAATCAATATATGTTTTGAAAAGAATGTTATTTGGTTACACCACTAGAGGGCGACAGAAGATCTGAATGGAGCAGCAAGAGCCAAGAGGCTTGGCCAATAGAACCTTCTTCCCACCAACCAATGGGAGAAGACTTTAGAGAGATAATAAAATGTGATGTGAGACAGAGATCGAGGCTCTTCCTGTGATCTGAGAGACAGAGACCACTCGAAGTGGCTGTGGTTTCAGTGAAATAGAAGGAGACCTCGGCCGAGTACTTTTGCAGACTGATCGTATCATCTTCAAGGTTCAAGGTTCAAGGTTCAAGGTTCTTTATTGTCAAACTGACATAGCTACAGAGTAATTATGTGTTGAACATCTTATGTCACAGGCTTCTCCAACAAAGCAACATAATAACAATACAGATAGCAAGAGCAATACAAAAAGAAAAATAGTTATAAAATAAAGTGAGCATGTGGAATAGTGCAGTACGAGTCTATACAAGTTATTGGAATGATATATATATATTAGATACATATTACTGAGTAGCAGATGAATGTTTTCATAATAAACGCTGTTAACTTGACGAGAAGCTTCCTGGATTCTTTCAGCTACTCCTACCTCAGATTAAAGAAACGCAACAAGAGGAAGGCAGTAGGACTCAGACAAAGTAAACAACTGGTAAACAACTGGTAAACAACTGCAGAGCACGGTAGCACAAGGAACACAGGGAACACATCCAAAACTCGGGAATCAACTGACAGAGCCACAGCAGAACCACAGCAGAACCACAGCAGAACCACAGCAGAACCACAGCACAGAAGAACTGACAGAGAACTCTGGGACAGACAGGCTTAAATAAACACAAATACTAATCACATAAAATGAAAAACAAAAGACAGGAAGTCAAACCAGAGAGTTCCACGAGGAGAGTTCTACAAAATAAAACAGAAAAAAAATTCAAGGATCAGGATCATGACAATTTAGCTGGTGGCAAAGTCCATAGGGTCTTTGCTTAGGGACCGGAAGCCAAAAGGATCTTCCTAAAAATAAAATACTTGATTTTCAGACCAAAGTCCACATTTTGAGAAAAAATACAGATTTTGTATGTTTCAGAAATAAGTTGAGATCTGAGATTTGTGAAAAAGTCAGAATTTTGGCATTTTTAGGGAAAAGTAAGAATTTTTTCGATTTTCAGACAAAAATCAGAAATTAGATTTTGGCAAAAAGTCGGAATTTTCAGATTTTGAGAACAATTTCAGAAATGTCTGAATTCAGAAATGTTCAGACAAAAGTAATGATTTTAGATTTAAAAATAAGAAGAAAATACAGAATTTGAGGACTCTAAAAGTTACAATTATGTCATTTGAGAGGAATGTGAGAATTTGAGATTTTCATAAAAAGTCAGGATTGTTAGAGAAAAATCTGAATCTTGTGGAAATTCAGTATTCAGAGATTTCCAGAAAAGATCTTGTGGAAGGTCACGAGTTCAAGTCCCGGAGAGACCAAGTGCTGCTGAGGTGTCCCTGAGCAAGGCACCGCTACCTGCCCCAAACACCAGGATGTACATTTCTCCTCTGTGGGACGAAGAGGAGTTCCTTCTTCTTCTGGTTTCTTTTTCATCTCTATAGTATATTATTCCCTTTTCAACATGCAGTAACTTGGTGCATGCACACACTCTCTATAACAGCAGTTAGGCTTTATGGGATCAGTCCGGCTTCAGAGGCTCTTTACGACTTCACGAGGCTGAGAAACACCTCCAGGAGGAGCGGATAACAGCAATGAGCCTCTGTGACAGCTTGTGTGGGAATTACTAGTCAAATATAATCATTCAGCTGTATTCTCTGAATGAATACTGAAACGTGATCCTGCCGTCAGAGAGGAGCATGGGGAACGTCCCAGAGTCACAGCAGGGGGTTGTTTATGAAACCAACATCATGTTGACATGATCAAGGATCTGTGAAAGTACCGGAAGATGTTGAGATATTATCTTTAACCTCCTCCAGAAATGTGTTAAACTACTCCCAGTTATCATCAACCAAAGGCTTCATTGGGCAAGTGGCGAATCCACCATCTTCATACATCTGTAATCATTTTCAAACCAATCAAAAGCAGTATCTTCTAAAGGGTCAATAGTCCTGTGTTGAGGTCAACAGGTGGCTGTTATTCTCCACTAGGGGGCCGTGGCTCCGTCTGCAGGGACTTGCCGTTGTTGGGGTAAGGCAGGCCGTTAGGACCCAAGTGCAGAACAAGGTACTTCTCAGGAAAATGCTTTATTATCAAAAACTCTCTCTTCTTCATCTTGGCATTCAACTTCAAGGATCTGACAACAACTGAAAGACAAGCAGAACTTAAGGGGTCGACCTGATAAAGAGATTTATAAGTCCATTTCATATTTCTTCTTAATTTAAAATCTGCCAAAGCACTGATTTAAAACCAATAACTGCATAAACACTGCAACTGTACTTTGAAAAGCCCTGACCACACGGTTAGATCTGAGTCTGGAGTGAGACCGTGATGCAGATTCAAGTCTGGTTAGTTTGAACTTCCTGCAGCTGAGGATATACCTGTATGAGATATACCTGTATGAGACATACCTGTATGAGACATACCTGTATGATATATACCTGTATGAGATATACCTGTATGAGAGATACCTGTATGAGATATACCTGTATGAGACATACCTGTATGAGATATACCTGTATGAGACATACCTGTATGAGACATACCTGTATGAGACATACCTGTATGAGATATACCTGTATGAGACATACCTGTATGAGACATACCTGTATGAGATATACCTGTATGAGACATACCTGTATGAGATATACCTGTATGAGAGATACCTGTATGAGATATACCTGTATGAGAGATACCTGTATGAGACATACCTGTATGAGATATACCTGTATGAGATATACCTGTATGAGATATACCTGTATGAGACATACCTGTATGAGACATACCTGTATGAGACATACCTGTATGAGATATACCTGTATGAGACATACCTGTATGAGACATACCTGTATGAGATATACCTGTATGACACATACCTGTATGAGACATACCTGTATGAGAATACCTGTATGAGATATACCTGTATGAGATACCTGTATGAGATATACCTGTATGAGACATACCTGTATGAGATATACCTGTATGAGATATACCTGTATGAGACATACCTGTATGAGACATACCTGTATGAGATATACCTGTATGAGACATACCTGTATGAGATATACCTGTATGAGACATACCTGTATGAGACATACCTGTATGAGACATACCTGTATGAGATATACCTGTATGAGATATACCTGTATGAGACATACCTGTATGAGACATACCTGTATGAGACATACCTGTATGAGATATACCTGTATGAGACATATCTGTATGAGACTACCTGTATGAGACATACCTGTATGAGACATACCTGTATGAGATATACCTGTATCCTGGAGCTTCAGTGAACTGAGGAACGTTCACTAAAGGAACCGGACAGTCTTCAGGGTTCAGCCTACTTTGTAATTATTCTGATTAAAAGTCACACACATTTTCCCCAGAGCAGCTCTAAAAAAACTCCAAATGTAAAATGAAAATGATGAAAGGAATGCATCTGACAAACCGTCCCCATCTTTTAAAACACTCTCTCAGCAGAGGAAAAGTACACACTTAGCGTCTGCCCACTCCAATCTCAGCCCAGTAAGCTCATGAGCTTTTGATTGCTTTCATTTGCATGTATTACACGATGACAGAGGCTCTGCTGCAGGATCCAATGCTGCGGATTCCCAAAGACCTTTAACTGGGTTTCTGCAAAAGAACACAACCATGGCCTCCTCGTGACGGAGAAGGAGAGCCGACCTGCAGCTCAGAGGTTATCATAGAACACAACCATGGCCTCCTCGTGACGGAGAAGGAGAGCCGACCTGCAGCTCAGAGGTTATCATAGAACACAACCATGGCCTCCTCGTAACGGAGAAGGAGAGCCGACCTGCAGCTCTGAGGTTATCATAGAGCCCCTTTCAACACGAGGCAATTCAAAGTGCTTTAAAAGATGAAACACATTAACACCGTTAACAAATAGAGCAGCAGAAACATGTTAGAAAATGGCATTTAAAAACACTCATTTAAAAACACTCATTTAAAAACACTCATTTAAAACACTCATTAAAAAGATAATAAACCAGGGGTCTCCAACCTTTTTTAGGATGAGAGCTACTTTCAAAAAGAAAACAAGTCGTGAGCTACTTTTACTCCTCTTTTTCTTGTTTTTGCAGTGTATATATTTAGCACATTTTAACATTATGACATGCTGACCTTTAACCTTTGTGCTGTTTGGGTCTGTGGGACCCTTTGCAGTGTTTACTAAAATAACATGTCTGAAGAGTCTTCAGCCTGGATTTAAAAGTAGTCAGAGTTGCAGCGGACCTGCAGGTTTCTGGGAGTTTGTTCCAGATATTTGGAGCATAATAACTGAACTTCTCCAGGTTTAGTTCTGGTTCTGGGGACAGAAAGCAGACCTGAAGACCTGAGAGTTCTGGTTCTGGGGACAGAGAGCAGACCTGAAGACCTGAGAGTTCTGGTTCTTCGGACAGAAAGCAGACCTGAAGAACTGAGAGTTTGGTTCTGGGGACAGAAACAGACCAGAAGACCTGAGAGTGCTGGATGGTTCATCATTTAGCAGGAGGTCATAAATGTATTTTGGGCCTAAACCATTCAATGCTTTATAAACCAGCAGCATTATTTAGAAATCAATTCTTTGACAGATTGTAATACCAGATTCCTCCAGGAGGGGGAGCCCCAGCTCATTTATTATATCAGGCTTTGAGAGGAGAGCTCTTCTACACACACACGCACACACACACACACACACACACACACACACACACACACACACACACACACACACACACACACCACACACACACACACACACACACACACACGCACACGCACACGCACACGACACGCACACGCACACGCACACGACACGCACACGCACACACACACACACACACACACACACACACACACACACACACACACACACCTTCCATTTAAATATTTGTATTGATGTCATTTTCTGTCTTCTCTAAAAACAACCTCTTTTCACCGTGTGCAGATATTATGTAAATGAACACTGAATGGAAGAGCAGAAGAAGACAGAAGACAGGAAGTGAAAACTAACGTTGTCGGTACGTATTTTGTTCTTAGCAGTACGATAATTTTTAAGTTAATAAAATCATTTAAAATCTAGGCAGGTTGTTGGTTTATTTAGTCGCTGTTTAATAAGCGATAATGATATGATCACGATGTTCTCCTAGTTTCCTTGTCTCTTCTTCCTGGTGTCTCTAACACACCTGCGTTCTCCCACAGGGATCCATCTGATCCTATCTCCTGTTCTCTACAGTTCCTCTTCTCCCCTCGTCTGTGTTGTTTCCCCCTCAGAGGACAGAGACAGATCTTCCTCAGCAGGTGAAGGTCGCCGCTTCGCTCTTTGTTTCCTGGGAAATGATGCGTGGATAAATCATCATAACCACTTTCCTGGTTATAATTACACATATTTTCTGTCTCTTTCAGGCAGAATAACGGGAGGCGTGTGGCACAGTGGATAGAGCCTTGGTATGGGGATCAGATGGTCACAGGTTCAAACCCCACTGCAGTCAGCATGTCGTTGTGTCCCTGAGACACTTCACCCCAAATTGCTCCTGGGGGGGGTTGCCCACAGTATTGAGTATGTAAGTCGCGTTGGATAAAAGCGTCTAACAAGTGACGTGACATGTCATGTAATGTTCCTAACCGTTAGCCAGCCTTACGCTTCACCAGAGAAACACGAGAGCAGTCCCTTTGTGAACACGGAAATGTTAATTAGTGTTAGTCAGAACAACTGTAGTCAGAAATACTACACCTTTATATGAGTTAAAGTAAACCTATTCAGAGAATATTAGATATCTCTCCAATAAAAACTATCCAGCGTCCTCTAAAGCATCAAAAGTATCCCAAAGTTCATCAAAATCAGGCCACGAGGGTAGACATACGCCATGCCATTATGCATCCTTAAAATCACCCTCAATAACAAACCCACTCCAAAACTGTCAAAATCCGCCAACTATTGTCTGCAGGCTGTAATGCGGTTTAATGCTATCGAACACAACTTATGCTAATTGTGCAAACGTCCCAACTCCCAACGTATGCAGGTTAGCATCCGGCACTTTCTATGTGCTGGAGACCCTACTCTACATTTCTAACATAACACTTTGGGGTTCTCACCATTTTAGGGTTTACAGGTAGACTGGAGTGGTATCAATCTTCCCAAAAGTCAAAATATGTGTACTAATATTTACCTTTTCATATTTAAAGGTGGTCTGTTACTGTGTAAAGGCCTCAGTGGGCGTCTTTACTTCCTGTTGTAGAAAGTAGAGCGAATGTTGGAGCAGTGCGTTTGAACACAGGCAGAGACACGGCTCATTAAACCAGACGATTACACTCCTGTCTGTGCAGGAGGACTACAGGGGAGAGGATGCACTTCTCTGCAGGGACACACTCACTAAAGCACAATCACCGCTACACAGGAACACACACACCTCCTCACACTCCAGAAAAATAGATTAGAGCAGAAGTCAATTTCAGTGTTATGGCAGCGAGGTGGAATATAAATGTGTTGTATGTTCATGGAGAGCACGCTTCATCAGCTGTGCTGTTCCACTACAGGACAGGATCATGAACACAGCAGTGATGTGTTTCTGTAAAGGCTGCTACACACAACTTCATTTCACAGTTTGTCTCTATCGTTCTGTTTCACCCTCCATGTTCCCATGCTGTTGTTGTGAAGAAGCTCCACGTCTCTCCCTGCTGTAAACTGCTTGTTTTCGGGGAACAAATAGAAAGACTGATAAACGCTGGAGATATCACCAAATAACTCCCCAGACCCTGCAGGGACAAGCTGAGCGAGCACAGGGACCAGAGGACCAGTCATCGTCTGTCTTAGTCATGCCTAAATGATCTCCAGATCAAGTCTGAAATGTTTCCTGCTTCAACATCAACAAGACCAGACACAGGAGAACATCTATTTAACATCCCGTCACAATCACTGAAGACGACATGTTGAAGACCCTCTACATCTAATCTGGGATTAAACTCTAAACTTAATGTAGGATTATAACTTTAGGTGAAGTCACCTGGGGTCATTGGTGTTTCAGGACGTTTAACATCATACACTCTCTCCCAGTCTACCCAGTCTACCCAGTCTAACCACTCTCTCCCAGTCTAACCCACTCTCTCCCAGTCTACCCCACTATCTCCCAGTCTAACCCAGTCTACCCAGTCTAACCCACTCTCTCCCAGTCTAACCCACTCTCTCCCAGTCTACCCAGTCTACTCAGTCTAACCCAGTCTCTCCCAGTCTAACCCAGTCTACCCAGTCTAACCCACTCTCTCCCAGTCCAACCCACTCTCTCCCAGTCTAACCCAGTCTACCCAGTCTAACCCACTCTCTCCCAGTCTACCCAGTCTACCCAGTCTAACCCAGTCTAACCCACTCTCTCCCAGTCTAACCCACTCTCTCCCAGTCTACCCAGTCTACCAGTCTACCCAGTCTAACCCAGTCTAACCCACTCTCTCCCAGTCTAACCCACTCTCTCCCAGTCTAACCCAGTCTACCCAGTCTAACCAAGTCTACCCAGTCTACCCAGTCTACCCAGTCTAACCCACTCTCTCCCAGTCTAACCCAGTCTACCCAGTCTAACCAAGTCTACCCAGTCTAACCCAGTCTACCCAGTCTACCCAGTCTCTCCCAGTCTAACCCAGTCTACCCAGTCTAACCCAGTCTAACCAGTCTAACCCAGTCTAACCCAGTCTAACCCAGTCTACCCAGTCTAACCAAGTCTACCCAGTCTAACCAAGTCTACTCAGTCTAACCCAGTCTACCCAGTCTACCCAGTCTACCCAGTCTAACCCAGTCTACCTAGTCTACCCAGTCTACCCAGTCTACCCAGTCTAACCCAGTCTACCCAGTCTACCCAGTCTAACCCACTCTCTCCCAGTCTAACCCAGTCTACCCAGTCTAACCCAGTCTACCCAGTATACCCAGTCTAACCCAGTCTAACCCAGTCTACCCAGTCTACCTAGTCTACCCAGTCTAACCCAGTCTACCCAGTCCAACCAGTCTACCCAGTCCAACCAGTCTACCCAGTCTAACCAGTCTACCCTGTCTAACCCAGTCTAACCCAGTCTACCCAGTCTAACCCAGTCTACCCAGTCTACCTAGTCTACCCTGTCTAACCCAGTCTACCCAGTCTAACCAGTCTACCCAGTCCAACCCAGTCTACCCAGTCTACCCAGTCTAACCAGTCTACCCAGTCCAACCCAGTCTAACCCAGTCTACCCAGTCTCTAAGCAGATACAATACAATACTGGCTTCTCATGCAGTAGCATTAATTCAAATTACTGAAGTACAAGTACCTCAAAGTTGTACTTAGTACTCCAGTAAATGTAGCTTGTTTGGTCCATACTGTCCCCATTAGCTAAGGGTGAATCCATTCCACCCTTAGCTAAGGGTGAATCCATTCCACCCTTAGCTAAGGGTGAATCCATTCCACCCTTAGTTAAGGGTGAATCCATTCCACCCTTAGTTAAGGAGAATAAAGCCCAATTGTTTTTGTAAGAAACATGAAGAGCACATCCCTTAACCTGTTAAGCCTGGCAGCCCCCGCCCCCGAAACTGTGTCTCAGGGCTTCTTACATTTAACAACCTATTAATGTGTCATACCCACTTAACGGGAAGAACTCAGCTAACTGAAGATAAGAACCATTTTTACCGAAACAAAACACAAGTCTCATAAGAAGCGTCTAAATGAGCCCTGAGCGAAACAATGCTAACACACTTAGCACAGAACTCACGGTATAAATACTTTATTACTTATCGGATCTGCACAAACAAGATATCAGAGGCTACAAGAGATTCCATAGATTCTAGGGGTATAAGTATTATCACTGAGCGATCAAAACTCGCGGCAGGGGAAGCGAAAACAGACATCACTCAACGTAGCTTTACGGAGCAAAAACGGAAAATATGTCTTACCTTTGCTGTTGATCTGCTCCAAAGTGGTCTTCAATGGCATTACAACGATACAAACGCTGCTGAAGGTTAATCCATAGGTTAATCCAATGTGTCTGTGTCCCTTTGAAATGATTTCTGATAATCCATCATTCCATTTTGTCAAAAACTGAGATTTCATTAGCTGCTATTAGAGCTACAACCCAGCTTCCGGTTTTGGGCGTTCTGGCTGCGCATCACTCTCACTCACCAATGGGTAATGTTTAGATGGATTTTAGGAACTTCCCTCTCGATTCTATTGGCTCTAACGGTTAAATAGAGATGTCAATCATCAACCAAGGAGGGCCAGAGATATGGAAATCCACCAAATGACCCAGAAGTGGGTTTTATTTTCTAAACCTCCCTAAAAAGGTCAAATGTCACTTGTTTTGCATCAATCTTGATACAGGGTACTTATTATATGTTGTACTTTGGATTCCTAAAGCTTTTAGTCTACTAACCCATCATCCAAGGGTAGTTTTCACTATAAGTAAGGTTTTTATATTGGACGGACACTATAATTTACAGTTTTTACTATGTAAAATCTGAATTTACTTCAAATTAAAAAATCTATATTGATTCTGACTCTTCTACATCCAACTCACAGGTTTATCATTGCTTTGAGAATAAAGATTATTAATTTAACCCTTTTAGAAGGGAAGATATGGGCATTTGTTCTGGAATGTCATTTTCGAGCCTGAGGCCTGAAAAACAGGCTCAGAGGTTAACAGGTTAAACCCCATGCAGTGAGTATTCCTGAGTAACCCTGTGATGACACATAGACACCGGTCGATATAATAAGAAGAGGTTTTAATAAGAGATGCTAAAGTTTCAGCAGCAGAGTGAACTTGCTGTTATCGAGCAGCTGTGCCTCGCTCTGCTCCTGTCCTTGACCGACGCTCAGGATAAATGAGCTCTTCTCTTTATTGACTTTCTCCTCCAGGCTAAGATTTCCCAGGAGATACTGTCCTGTTTGTTCTTACTCTGTCTCAGACACAGGTTCACACACATGACCGTGGTTATTGATTCCTCAATATGAGGGTATAAGTACACTCTTCACTATAATAACCAGTGGCAGACCTTCTTTGTTATTCTACATTTCACTGGTTTACATTTTGCTGCAGAGCTGATTTTCTCCAGGATCCTCAGGCAGTATTTCTCCTCACATGAGACTAAAAACACTTTATTGAACATGTGAGGAATGATTTAAACGAGTGACAGCTCTATTGGCAAATTACACATATAACAAATTTCCAGTGCAATGGTTATTTAATCCTGTTTCTCTCTGCCCCCCTCCCTTCTTATAATGAAAGCTCAGTGTAGAAATGATTCAGTGAGCAGATCCTCATGTTCAGCCAGACCTCTATTTCCTGATGGTTTCATGTACCTTGTCTGTCAACACAGTCTCACGGCATTTCGTGTTATAGTCACGAAATTAATCTATTGATTCGTGATCACCAACACGATTTCGCCATTTTTTCGTGTCACACAGAACGATTTTAAAAGCAATGTAAATAATAACAAGTTAGAAGGAAAAACACATTTAAAAAAATACAGATTTCATATTCTGACACAGAACGATTTTAGAAGCAATGTATTTCTATTGGTAGCATGTTTCGTGCCTGCACCAAATAATAACAAATTAGAAGGAAAAAAAGATGACATAAAATCCAGATGTCAGTATTCTGAGGCTCTGAGACATTTCTTTTCCTCACTGACGGCAACAAAACTCAGACATTATACAATTTAAAATCAAAGGGATAGGGTTAGGCTTAGGGTAAGATATTGAGTAAGAACATGTTTTTATGAACCACACAGCTTCTGGTCTTCCAAGACCCGACCGGACAAAAAGACGTGTTGCAGGCACGAAACATACTACCAATAGAAATACATTGCATTTAAAATCGTTCTGTGTGACACGAAAAAAAGGTGAAAATCGTGTTGGTGAACACGAATCAATAGATTACATTAATTTCGTGACTAATAACACGAAATGCCGTGAGACTGGGTTGTGTCTGTATATCTTGACATGGAATCAGTTACACAAGCACAGACTGTGATAGAGTTGAATATATGGTCTGCAGTCGACCAAAGACCGTTAGTGAAGAAGCTCCTCTCTGTAGCACCACTGTGAGGTCAGACCTATAACTGACCAATCAGAAGCTAGTGAGTCTGCGCAGGTTTACGGCCAGGCTCAGATCCACCTGGACCAGCGAGGTCTCACCTGTTGTTGGAGCCATAATGTAATTAGTTTGTTTTATTTTATCTGCACAAGTTGAATGCAACATGCAGTTCTTAGATTGAACACAGGATGGAGCGTTCCCTTGAGAGAGTATACAGGTAATCACCAGGTGATCAGATTCAGGTGTGTGTGACGGAAGCAAACAGTAGAAAACAGTGTGGAGATGAGTGTGTGTTAACCTGTTTGTATTCAGCGTGACTGGCAGGCATATTGATCTCTGAATGGTAACAGAAGAAGCAATGCAGATACACTCATTGTGGTGAATATATTGAACACAAATAGAGGACTCATATGGACATGGTTTTATCGTCTGGAACACGCGTCGGAACAAGTTCTCCTGTCCCCTCCCTCTATGGCTTAAGTATTAGGTTTAAACGTCACTCCACCTGAGCTACCTGCTGGTGAACCAGGTTCCATTATGAAAGAGAGCAGAGCTGTTTCAAGTTCTCTCAAATGGGTGGGATGATTTTATTCAGATGGTTCACAGTTTTAAACTTCTGTTGTTTCAATGTGAGAAAGTCATTTATCTCCGGCCCAAGCTTCTAGTCCTTAAATCACCTCAAGTCAGGAACTTTCTAAAACTTTAACAATGGAAATGTGTTCTGTACAGTAAAACCTTTAGTATCACCTCCTGAGAAAGATGCTGCTGAAGCTGGAGGAGAGAACAAAGGACAGGACGTTCCTCGACTGGAAAACTCCTGACTCTCTGTACGATCAGCAGATACTAGATCACTCAGGACCCGGAGCAGGGACCAGAACTCATTCAGAACCACCGCAAACAACACGACACACACACACACACACACACACACACACACACACACACACACACACACACACACACACACACACACATGCACACACACACACACACACACACACACACACACACACACACACACTCTTCCTGAGTTTCTATAAGCGACTATGGGAGTAATCAGTGTTTGTTATCAAACGCTCCCACGCAGAGCCCTTGTGGGCTAAAGCTACATGCTAACTAAAGCTTCATGCTAACTTAAGCTACATGCTAACTAAAGCTCATGCTAACTTAAGCTACATGCTAACTGAAGCTACATGCTAACTAAGGTTACATGCTAACCACAGTAAATACAGCGCATAGCCAAGCAGCATGTGGTCATGTTCAAAATAATGAAACTAAGATTGTCTTTTTAGAAGATAACTGTAGAATTATGGGTTAAGAACTGTGTCTCTTTGGCGTCTTCATATCTGTCTCTTAATACTCAAGCATTGTGGGTATTTTTGTTATCTTTCATGGACTACAGAGGTCGCCACTCATTGGGCAATTTTGTTCAACCTTTTACATACAACAAAAACTGGCTCAAAAACAACACACACAGAAAAACACTCTCCTTGTGAAGAGAATTGATTTAAGCGCTACCAATCTGTAGCGACACAGGCATGCACACACACTTACACACACTCACACACACTTACACACACTTACAGACACTTAGACACACACACACACTTACAGACACTCTCACACACACTCACACACACACACACACTCACACCACTTACCACACACACACTTAGAAATCCTCAGCTGGCAAAATGGTCTTAAGCCGCTCTTTGCTGAAAAGCGCTCCTAACGCAGCAGGGGACATCTATTTACTGCAACGCCTCCATCCTTTGAACCCTTAGGCTGGTGCCCCACGGGAACGCATACGGCAAAACGCATAGGATTATCGCAATCGCAATCGCAATCGCAAAAAAGCTTCCGCCCACACGCAATAGACACCGGATAGTGTCTGTTCACACGAGACAGCTCCGTTTAGCTCCAACCGCTGGAAAAAGCTGCAGTACATATGCCGAGCCTGTACGTGGCGCTGTAACTTCCTCCAGAAAAAGCAGCGAAGAAGAATGGTTGTCATGGTTACCCTTCTGTTTATTCTCCGCGGTGGGGGCCGAGGGAACCGGGCAGAGTTTTTCGCCGGTCAACGTGTGTTAAAGTTGAAATCTTCTGGACAAAATGATAAAAGTGCCGGTCAAAGGTCTTCTTTGTTATTTATTGAGCTTTAAAACAAATGAATAACGACGATATCATGATATATAATCATCAAATACACAGAGCCTGTCTCTTTTTCCTCTCTTCTCACAGCGTCAGTGTCTGTCTCATGCAGCAGCTGATCCAGTAATGAGTGACCCGACAGTAAAAAATAAACATATTTATAACTAGTTTAGTTTGAGAGGTAATTAAAATAGCTAAGGGTGATGATCTGACTTGAAGTGTGTGTTTTGCTCCGGCTGCATCACAGCGGCAGGAGCTGCGTGTCTCCGTCCTGTCAGATTAGACTTCACTCGCGTTTATGTCCATATTGAGATAAAGATCAATAATCTGAATTCAGTGTGCAGTGTACTTTGAGGCGGGGGTGAGCAGCAGGGGGGGAGAGGCGGGGCTATTGCGTCATCATTATCAGAAAATGATCGTATAGAGGCGATCACAGAGCCGTTGGACCCCCCAGAGCGCTCCGTTCCCAGATCTATCCACCTTGGGACCGTTATCGTTTGCGGGGTCCGTTTCTATCGTTTAGTTACGGCCTCGTGCGGCAAACAGGGCTATACGCAAGAGAAATATGCGGATACAACCGTTTTCGTCCTTGTGGGGCACCAGCCTTAGTAACATATAAACATAAACAGTCACACACACACACACACTCACACACGCACACACACACACACACACACACACACACACTAATCTCCCCAACCTCTGAGTGTTTCTGCCTTGTTGAAAGGAGCCTCTTTAAAAGCCTCTCTGTGTTTCTCACGAGAGAATCTGCAGAGGAATCAAAGCCTTCCCGACTGAATCTTTGTTTGTTTGTGTGTTTACCTCTGGTTGATGCAGTCGCTGAGCGCCGGGGCTTTTGTTCCGATGACAGAAATGACAAATATGTTTCCAGGGAGGCCCAGCAGGGGGGGGGACATGTGAGACCCTCCTCTCCTTGTCTCTTTTAATAAGCTCTCCTCTTCTTTCTCATTCGGTTTGCTTCTCCTCCCACTTCCCTGCAGTCGTGTCGTTCTCTAAATGAATGTTCTCTAAATGGATGCTCTCTGAATGAATGTTCTCTAAATGAATGTTCTCTGAATGAATGTTCTCTAAATGAATGCTCTCTTATGGATGTTCTCTGAATGAATGTTCTCTAAATGAATGTTCTCTGAATGAATGTTCTCTAAATGAATGTTCTCTAATGGATGTTCTCTGAATGAATGTTCTCTAAATGAATGTTCTCTAATGGATGTTCTCTGAATGAATGTTCTCTAAATGAATGTTCTCTGAATGAATGTTCTCTAAATGGATGTTCTCTAAATGAATGTTCTCTAATGGATGTTCTCTGAATGAATGTTCTCTAAATGAATGTTCTCTAAATGAATGCTCTCCAATGGATGTTCTCTGAATGAATGCTCTCTAATGGATGTTCTCTGAATGAATGTTCTCTAAATGGATGCTCTCTGAATGAATGTTCTCTAAATGAATGTTCTCTGAATGAATGTTCTCTAAATGAATGCTCTCTTATGGATGTTCTCTGAATGAATGTTCTCTAAATGGATGTTCTCTAAATGAATGTTCTCTGAATGAATGTTCTCTGAATGAATGTTCTCTAAATGAATGTTCTCTGAATGAATGTTCTCTAAATGAATGTTCTCTAATGGATGTTCTCTGAATGAATGTTCTCTAAATGAATGTTCTCTAATGGATGTTCTCTGAATGAATGTTCTCTAAATGAATGTTCTCTGAATGAATGTTCTCTAAATGGATGTTCTCTAAATGAATGTTCTCTAATGGATGTTCTCTGAATGAATGTTCTCTAAATGAATGTTCTCTAAATGAATGCTCTCCAATGGATGTTCTCTGAATGAATGCTCTCTAATGGATGTTCTCTGAATGAATGTTCTCTAAATGGATGCTCTCTGAATGAATGTTCTCTAAATGAATGTTCTCTGAATGAATGTTCTCTAAATGAATGCTCTCTTATGGATGTTCTCTGAATGAATGTTCTCTAAATGAATGTTCTCTGAATGAATGTTCTCTAAATGAATGTTCTCTGAATGAATGTTCTCTAAATGAATGTTCTCTAATGGATGTTCTCTGAATGAATGTTCTCTAAATGAATGTTCTCTAAATGAATGCTCTCTAATGGATGTTCTCTGAATGAATGCTCTCTAATGGATGTTCTCTGAATGAATGTTCTCTAAATGAATGTTCTCTGAATGAATGTTCTCTGAATGAATGTTCTCGAAATGAATGTTCTCTGAATGAATGTTCTCTAAATGAATGTTCTCTGAATGAATGTTCTCGAAATGGATGTTCTCTAAATGAATGTTCTCTAATAGATGTTCTCTGAATGAATGTTCTCTAAATGAATGATCTCTAATGGATGTTCTCTGAATGAATGTTCTCTAAATGAATGTTCTCTGAATGAATGTTCTCTAAATGAATGTTCTCTGAATGAATGTTCTCTGAATGAATGTTCTCTAATGGATGTTCTCTAATGGATGTTCTCTAAATGAATGTTCTCTGAATGAATGTTCTCTAAATGAATGCTCTCTTATGGATGTTCTCTGAATGAATGTTCTCTAATGGATGTTCTCTAATGGATGTTCTCTAAATGAATGTTCTCTGAATGAATGTTCTCTAAATGAATGTTCTTTAAATGGATGTTCTCTAAATGAATGTTCTCTGAATGAATGTTCTCTGAATGAATGTTCTCTAAATGAATGTTCTCTGAATGAATGTTCTCTAAATGAATGTTCTCTAATGATGTTCTCTGAATGAATGTTCTCTAAATGAATGTTCTCTAATGGATGTTCTCTGAATGAATGTTCTCTAAATGAATGTTCTCTGAATGAATGTTCTCTAAATGAATGTTCTCTGAATGAATGTTCTCTAATTGGATGTTCTCTAAATGAATGTTCTCTAATGGATGTTCTCTGAATGAATGTTCTCTAAATGAATGTTCTCTAATGGATGTTCTCTGAATGAATGTTCTCTAAATGAATGTTCTCTAATGGATGTTCTCTGAATGAATGTTCTCTAAATGAATGTTCTCTAAATGAATGTTCTCTAAATGGATGTTCTCTGAATGAATGTTCTCTAAATGAATGTTCTCTAAATGAATGTTCTCTAAATGGATGTTCTCTGAATGAATGTTCTCTAATGGATGTTCTCTAAATGAATGTTCTCTGAATGAATGTTCTCTAAATGGATGTTCTCTAAATGAATGTTCTCTAAATGAATGTTCTCTGAATGAATGTTCTCTAATGGATGTTCTCTGAATGAATGTTCTCTGAATGAATGTTCTCTAAATGAATGTTCTCTAAATGAATGTTCTCTAAATGGATGTTCTCTAAATGAATGTTCTCTAAATGAATGTTCTCTAAATGGATGTTCTCTAAATGGATGTTCTCTAAATGAATGTTCTCTAAATGAATGTTCTCTAATGAATGTTCTCTAAATGAATGTTCTCTAAATGAATGTTCTCTAAATGAATGTTCTCTAAATGAATGTTCTCTCAATGAATGTTCTCTAAATGAATGTTCTCTAAATGAATGTTCTCTAAATGAATGTTCTCTAAATGAATGTTCTCTAAATGAATGTTCTCTAAATGAATGTTCTCTAATGGATGTTCTCTAAATGAATGTTCTCTAAATGAATGTTCTCTAAATGAATGTTCTCTAAATGAATGTTCTCTAAATGAATGTTCTCTAAATGAATGTTCTCTAAAGGAATGTTCTCTAAATGAATGTTCTCTAAATGAATGTTCTCTAAATGAATGTTCTCAATGAATGTTCTATAATGGATGTTCTCTAAATGAATGTTCTCTAAATGAATGTTCTCTAAATGAATGTTCTCTCAATGAATGTTCTCTAAATGAATGTTCTCTAAATGAATGTTCTCTAAAAAATGTTCTCTAAATGAATGTTCTCTAAATGAATGTTCTCTAATGGATGTTCTCTAAATGAATGTTCTCTAAATGAATGTTCTCTAAATGAATGTTCTCTAAATGAATGTTCTCTAAATGAATGTTCTCTAAATGAATGTTCTCTAAATGAATGTTCTCTGAATGAATGTTCTCTAAATGAATGTTCTCAAATGAATGTTCTCTAAAGCTACATGTGTTGTTGCTGGAGACGTTTCTTCATGTGTTTTGATGTCTTCACGTAATGGAGGTGTTCTTGGACAACGTGCCTTTGCTCTATTTTCATCCTCTCCTGTTTCCTCTTCATCATCCTCCTCTTCATCCCACCATCTGTCCTTCCTCTCCTGTTTCCTCTTCATCATCCTCCTCTTCATCCCACCATCTGTCCTTCCTCTCCTGTGTCCTCTTCCTCTCCTCCTCCCACCCATCTGTTTCTTGTCAAACCTCTTCAGTCCTTTCATTCCTGTCCGTCCCCCTGTCTCCGCCTGCCTCTCGTCGTCTGTCTTCCTCCTTTCATCTCCTCCTCCTCTTCCTCTCTTTCTCTTTCTTCTTCTTCATCTTCCTCCTCGTCCTCCTCTTTTCTTCCGCCACATTATTTTCCTCCTCGCTGAAATTCCTCTGTGATGTCGAGGCACGTCTGTTTGTTTGGCATTCCTTCAGCGTCTCACATACCGACACTTGGGGAAGTCAGGTCACAGATTAAAGGGTGTGTGTGTGTGTGGTGTGTGTGTGTGTGTGTGTGTGTGTGTGTGTGTGTGTGTGTGTGTGGTGTGTGTGTGTGTGTGGTGGTGTGTGTGTGTGGTGTGTGGTGTGTGTGTGTGTGTGTGTGTGTGTGTGTGTGTGTGTGTGTGTGTGTGTGTGTTGAAGATTATCTCCTCTGTCTACACTGGTAGAAAAAGCAAGTTGTCAATGGAAGTTTAGTTGAAGGACACAATTCCTGTTTCTCTGTCCTCCTCATGGCTATATATATATATATATTAGGGCTGTCAGTCGATTAAATATTTAATTGCGATTAATCGCAAATTAATCGCACATTTTGTATCTGTTCTAAATGCACCTTAGAGGGATATCTTTCAAGTTTTTAATACTCTTATCAACATGTGAGTGGACAAATATGCTTTATATGTTTGTTTATTATCATTTGAACAATGACAAATATTCTCATGAATATTAAACACAACAACCTGAACATTACATGTGTGTGTGTGTGTGTGTGTGTGTGTGTGTGTGTGTGTGTGTATGTGTGTGTGTGTGTGTGTGTGTGTGTGTGTGTGTGTGTGTGTGTGTGTGTGTGTGTGTGTGTGTGTGTGTGTGTGTGTGTGTGGAGACACTGTGATGGATCGTTGGAGCTATGTGCAGCTCAAGGCATATATGCTCGTACTATCCGTGCTGAGTGTGCTGACTTCTCGTACAATGTCCCACTGTCTGGCTACCTGCATCAAGTCAAGTGCTCGGCGCAGTTGTCGGCGAAAAATCGCTCCTCTGTTTTCATTGAAACAGCTCCTTATATCCGTTAGCGCAGCTAGCTAGCACCAGATGCTAACAACAACAACAACACGTAAGGTGTGCCTCGCTCGCGCCACACATACACACACCCTCCGGTCCTCCCGATGGCCAGTCCGGGCCTGCCGGTGAGCGTGGAAGTGTGGTCTGCCACAAGCGGGCGGCAG
>JAAOOA010002580.1:32500-42009 GCA_012861695.1 Trematomus loennbergii
AAGTATAGTTTATATAAGAAAGTATATCGCCGAAATATTGAGTTAGATTTGTTATTTTGAGACTATTTAAGTCAATACTTTTTTGTTAATAAATTACATTTTTGACTGAAAACCTTCGGCTGCTTATTGCTTTGGATTGCGTGTCGTCAACCCCGCTCTATAGTGGCAAAAGGAAACCTTGGATGCCATTACAGAAGTCTATGAGAAAATGTTCCTACTTCTCTCTCTCTTTATTACCTCAGATTGTATAGAAGTCTATGAGAAAATGTTAATTAATCCCTGTGATGTTTCTCCAATTTTGCCATTGACTACTCTCTGTGATAAGTTTCTTACATTTTTCATCAAAAAAGTATCTGCTCTTAGGCTAGCCCACACTAGTGCTACCCCAGATCCTGCTCCTTTTCTGTGCCCTGCTGTCCTCGACCACTTCGAGCCTGTATCCCTCTCTTCTCTCTCGGATGTAGTCAAGCACCTGCGGCCGACAAACTGCACTTCAGACAGCATTCCCTCTCGCCTTCTCAGAGACGTTTTTGAATCAGTTGGAGCAAGTATTTTATTACTTATAAACACCTCTCTTTGCTCAGGATGTGTCCCAGCTGCCTTCAAACATGCCGTGGTTAAGCCACTCCTTAAAAAGAAAAATCTCGACCCCTCCATTCTCGGAAATGTTAGGCCCATCTCCCAGCTACCTTTTTTATCAAAAGCCCTGGAGCGAGTAGTCTACGCCCAGCTGCAGTCGTTCTTAACCACGCATGGAATCCACGAAAAGTTTCAGTCTGGCTTCAAACCCATGCACATCACTGAAACAGCCCTTTTAAGAGTTTTTAATGATCTGCTCCTAGCCACCGACTCAGGTAGCCCAGCTGTCCTGGTGCTGTTAGACCTGACAGCTGCCTTTGACACTGTGGACCATAGCATCCTGCTGTCACGGCTTGAACAGTCCGCTGGCATCACAGGCTCTGCCCTTGCATGGTTCAGGTCCTACCTGACAGACCGTAGCTTCTCGGTACAGCTAGGTGTCTTCTCCTCTGCCAAAGCCCCTCTTACCTGTGGGGTTCCCCAAGGCTCTATTCTGGGCCCCATCCTCTTTTTACTGTACATACTGCCCCTAGGTTCAATTCTCACTAAACACAATATTCCCTTCCACTGCTACACCGACGATGTACTGATCTATCTGCCTCTCAACCGAGATAAAATCCTGTCTGAGCCAAAATGTCCTCAACGTCAACGTGAGCAAGACCGAGGTCATCTTTTTTGGACCCCAACCTCCAGCCTCCCCGGTTGAAATTCTGGGCTCCCTCAATAAAAACATCCTCCCCTCTTTCATGAACCTTGGAGTGACCTTCAATAGTGCTTTTAAATATGATAAGCAGGTCAGCACCGTAGTCAATACCTGCTTTTTTTAAATTTGGTGTTTCAGGCTCTGCACTTTCCCGTAACTGCTAGAATCCACTTCAAGCAATGGTACTTGCGTACCATGCTGTGAATGGATCTGGCCCTTCCTACATCCAGGACATGGTTAAACTGTACACCCCAGCACGTGCACTCTGCTCTGCATCGGCCAAACGGCTCGCTGCACCCGCACTGCGAGGGGACCTAAGTTCCCATCAGCAGAAACACGTGGGTTTGCTATCCTGGCTCCAAAATGGTGGAATGAGCTCCCCATTGACATCAGGACAGCAGAAAGCTCACACATCTTCCAGAGCAGACTGAAGACTCATCTCTTTAGACTCCACTTCGAGGGATAGAATTACTAACAAAGCATTTATATACTAATAAAGGACCAGCTTATCTAAAGCTAGTTGAGGAGCACTTGAAATGTTTTGGCTCTATGAACTTATATGATTCTGTTTTCTTCAAGTTTGTATCTTCTTGGTCGAATGCACTTATTGTAAGTCGCTTTGGATAAAAGCGTCAGCTAAATGCATTGTAATGTAATGACTATTGGCCAAGAACAAGTCGTTTTTATCTTTTAAAGACCTAGAAAGGGTTATTAACGCCTTTGTTACCTTGAGACTGGATTACTGCAACGCTCTGTATGTGGGTATGGACCAGGCCTCAATTAGACGCCTACAGCTAGTCCAGAACGCAGCTGCACGTCTTCTGACTGGCCACAAAAAGCGTGATCACATCACCCCAATTCTGGCCTCACTGCACTGGCTTCCAGTTCGGTTCAGAATTGATTTTAAACTCCTTTTATTTGTTTTTAAAGCACTAAATGGGCTGGCTCCGGCCTATATAGCTGAACTCCTCCAGCGCTACACCCCAGCCAGAGCTTTAAGGTCTGCTGACCAGCTGCTGCTGGTAGTGCACAAGACCAGGCTCAAAACCCGAGGACACCGAGCCTTCTCAGCAGCTGGCCCTAGGCTCTGGAACACTCTGCCCCTCCATGTGAGGTCGGCCCAGACCCTAGGGGTTTTGAAATCTACACTGAAAACTGACTTCTTCTCTCTGGCCTTCTAGTCAGAGCGGAGCACGAATCCTGACATTGTGTGTGATTTTTTATTTTTGCTGTGTATTTATTGTAAAGTGTTTTTATTGTAAAGTGTTTTTATTGTATGTACAGCACTTTGGCTCGACCAAAAATCATTTAAGAAATGTGCTATATAAATAAAACTTGATTTGATTTGAATGTTCCTACTTCTCTCTCTCTTTATTACCTCAGATTGTAGAGAGTCTATGAGGAAATGTTCCTACTTCTCTCTTTATTACCTCAGATTGTAGAAAGTCTATGAGGAAATGTTCCTACTTCTCTCTCTATTACCTCAGATTGTAGAGAAGTCTATGAGGAAATGTTTCTACTTCTCTCTCTCTTTATATACCTCAGATTGTATAGAAGTCTATGAGGAAATGTTCCTACTTCTTCTCTCTTTATTACCTCAGATTGTATAGAAGTCTATGAGGAAATGTTCCTACTTCTCTCTCTATTACCTCAGATTGTATAGAAGTCTATGAGGAAATGTTCCTACTTCTCTCTCTCTTTATTACCTCAGATTGTAGAGAAGTCTATGAGGAAATGTTCCTACTTCTCTCTCTATTACCTCAGATTGTATAGAAGTCTATGAGGAAATGTTCCTACTTCTCTCTCTCTTTATTACCTCAGATTGTATAGAAGTCTATGAGGAAATGTTCCTACTTCTTTCTCTCTTTATTACCTCAGATTGTAGAGAAGTCTATGAGGAAATGTTCCTACTTCTCTCTCTCTTTATTACCTCAGATTGTAGAGAAGTCTATGAGAAATGTTCCTACTTCTCTCTCTCTTTATTACCTCAGATTGTAGAGAAGTCTATGAGGAAATGTTCCTACTTCTCTCTCTCTTTATTACCTCAGATTGTATAGAAGTCTATGAGGAAATGTTCCTACTTCTCTCTCTCTTTATTACCTCAGATTGTAGAGAAGTCTATGAGGAAATGTTCCTACTTCTCTCTCTATTACCTCAGATTGTATAGAAGTCTATGAGGAAATGTTCCTACTTCTCTCTCTCTTTTAATTACCTCAGATTGTAGAGAAGTCTATGAGGAAATGTTCCTACTTCTCTCTCTATTACCTCAGATTGTATAGAAGTCTATGAGGAAATGTTCCTACTTCTCTCTCTCTTTATTACCTCAGATTGTAGAGAAGTCTATGAGGAAATGTTCCTACTTCTCTCTCTCTTTATTACCTCAGATTGTAGAGAAGTCTATGAGGAAATGTTCCTACTTCTCTCTCTCTTTATTACCTCAGATTGTATAGAAGTCTATGAGGAAATGTTCCTACTTCTCTCTCTCTTTATTACCTCAGATTGTATAGAAGTCTATGAGGAAATGTTCCTACTTCTCTCTTTATTACCTCAGATTGTAGAGAAGTCTATGAGGAAATGTTCCTACTTCTCTCTCTCTTTATTACCTCAGATTGTAGAGAAGTCTATGAGGAAATGTTCCTACTTCTCTCTTTATTACCTCAGATTGTAGAGAAGTCTATGAGGAAATGTTCCTACTTCTCTCTCTCTTTATTACCTCAGATTGTATAGAAGTCTATGAGGAAATGTTCCTACGTCTCTCTCTCTTTATTAACTCAGAGTGTATAGAAGTCTATGAGGAAATGTTCCTACTTCTCTCTCTCTTTATTACCTCAGATTGTAGAGAAGTCTATGAGGAAATGTTCCTACTTCTCTCTCTGTATTACCTCAGATTGTATAGAAGTCTATGAGGAAATGTTCCTACTTCTCTCTCTCTTTATTAACTCAGATTGTATAGAAGTCTATGAGGAAATGTTCCTACTTCTCTCTCTCTTTATTACCTCAGAGTGTATAGAGTCTATGAGGAAATGTTCCTACTTCTCTCTCTCTTTATTACCTCAGATTGTATAGAAGTCTATGAGGAATGTTCCTACTTCTCTCTCTCTTTATTACCTCAGAGTGTATAGAAGTCTATGAGGAAATGTTCCTACTTCTCTCTCTCTTTATTACCTCAGAGTGTATAGAAGTCTATGAGGAAATGTTCCTACTTCTCTCTCTCTTATTACCTCAGATTGTATAGAAGTCTATGAGGAAATGTTCCTACTTCTCTCTTTATTACCTCAGATTGTAGAGAAGTCTATGAGGAAATGTTCCTACTTCTCTCTCTCTTTATTACCTCAGATTGTAGAGAAGTCTATGAGGAAATGTTCCTACTTCTCTCTCTGTATTACCTCAGATTGTATAGAAAGTCTATGAGAAATGTTCCTACGTCTCTCTCTCTTTATTAACTCAGAGTGTATAGAAGTCTATGAGGAAATGTTCCTACTTCTCTCTCTCTTTATTACCTCAGATTGTAGAGAAGTCTATGAGGAAATGTTCCTACTTCTCTCTCTGTATTACCTCAGATTGTATAGAAGTCTATGAGGAAATGTTCCTACTTCTCTCTCTCTTTATAACTCAGATTGTATAGAAGTCTATGAGGAAATGTTCCTACTTCTCTCTCTCTTTATTACCTCAGAGTGTATAGAATCTATGAGGAAATGTTCCTACTTCTCTCTCTCTTTATTACCTCAGATTGTATAGAAGTCTATGAGGAAATGTTCCTACTTCTCTCTCTCTTTATTACCTCAGAGTGTATAGAAGTCTATGAGGAAATGTCCTACTTCTCTCTCCTTTATTACCTCAGATTGTAGAGAAGTCTATGAGGAAATGTTCCTACTTCTCTCTCTCTTTATACCTCAGATTGTAGAGAAGTCTATGAGGAAATGTTCCTACTTCTCTCTCTCTTTTTACCTCAGATTGTATAGAAGTCTATGAGGAAATGTTCCTACTTCTCTCTTTATTACCTCAGATTGTAGAGAAGTCTATGAGAAATGTTCCTACTTCTCTCTCTCTTTATTACCTCAGATTGTAGAGAAGTCTATGAGGAAATGTTCCTACTTCTCTCTTTATTACCTCAGATTGTAGAGAAGTTATGAGGAAATGTTCCTACTTCTCTCTCCTTTTTACCTCAGATTGTAGAGAAGTCTATGAGGAAATGTTCCTACTTCTCTCTTTATTACCTCAGATTGTAGAGAAGTCTATGAGGAAATGTTCCTACTTCTCTCTCTCTTTATTACCTCAGATTGTAGAGAAGTCTATGAGGAAATGTTCCTACTTCTCTCTCTGTATTACCTCAGATTGTATAGAGTCTATGAGGAAATGTTCCTACGTCTCTCTCTCTTTATAACTCAGAGTGTATAGAAGTCTATGAGGAATGTTCCTACTTCTCTCTCTCTTTATTACCTCAGATTGTAGAGAAGTCTATGAGGAAATGTTCCTACTTCTCTCTCTGTATTACCTCAGATTGTATAGAAGTCTATGAGGAAATGTTCCTACTTCTCTCTCTCTTTATTAACTCAGATTGTATAGAAGTCTATGAGGAAATGTTCCTACTTCTCTCTCTCTTTATTACCTCAGAGTGTATAGAAGTCTATGAGGAAATGTTCCTACTTCTCTCTCTCTTATATTACCTCAGATTGTATAGAAGTCTATGAGGAAATGTTCCTACTTCTCTCTCTCTTTATTACCTCAGAGTGTATAGAAGTCTATGAGGAAATGTTCCTACTTCTCTCTCTCTTTATTACCTCAGATTGTAGAGAAGTCTATGAGGAAATGTTCCTACTTCTCTCTCTCTTTATTACCTCAGATTGTAGAGAAGTCTATGAGGAAAGTTCCTACTTCTCTCTCTCTCTTTATTACCTCAGATTGTAGAGAAGTCTATGAGGAAATGTTCCTACTTCTCTCTCTCTTTATTACCTCAGATTGTATAGAAGTCTATGAGGAAATGTTCCTACTTCTCTCTCTCTTTATTACCTCAGATTGTATAGAAGTCTATGAGGAAATGTTCCTACTTCTCTCTCTCTTTATTACCTCAGATTGTATAGAAGTCTATTAGGAAATGTTCCTACTTCTCTCTTTATTACCTCAGATTGTAGAGAAGTCTATGAGGAAATGTTCCTACTTCTCTCTTTATTACCTCAGATTGTAAGAAGTCTATGAGGAAATGTTCCTACTTCTCTCTCTCTTTTTACCTCAGATTGTATAGAAGTCTATGAGGAAATGTTCCCCCTTCTCTCTCTCTTTATTACCTCAGATTGTATAGAAGTCTATGAGGAAATGTTCCTACTTCTCTCTCTCTTTATTACCTCAGAGTGTATAGAAGTCTATGAGGAAATGTTCCTACTTCTCTCTCTCTTTATTACCTCAGATTGTATAGAAGTCTATGAGGAAATGTTCCTACTTCTCTCTCTCTTTATTACCTCAGAGTGTATAGAAGTCTATGAGGAAATGTTCCTACTTCTCTCTCTCTTTATTACCTCAGATTGTAGAGAAGTCTATGAGGAAATGTTCCTACTTCTCTCTCTCTTTATTACCTCAGATTGTATAGAAGTCTATGAGGAAATGTTCCTACTTCTCTCTTTATTACCTCAGATTGTAGAGAAGTCTATTAGGAAATGTTCCTACTTCTCTCTTTATTACCTCAGATTGTAGAGAAGTCTATGAGGAAATGTTCCTACTTCTCTCTCTCTTTATTACCTCAGATTGTAGAGAAGTCTATGAGGAAATGTTCCTACTTCTCTCTCTATTACCTCAGATTGTATAGAAGTCTATGAGGAAATGTTCCTACTTCTCTCTCTCTTTATTACCTCAGAGTGTATAGAAGTCTATGAGGAAATGTTCCTACTTCTCTCTCTCTTTATTACCTCAATTGTATAGAAGTCTATGAGGAAATGTTCCTACTCTCTCTCTCTTTATTACCTCAGAGTGTATAGAAGTCTATGAGGAAATGTTCCTACTTCTCTCTCTCTTTATTACCTCAGATTGTAGAGAATCTATGAGGAAATGTTCCTACTTCTCTCTCTCTTATTACCTCAGATTGTAGAGAAGTCTATGAGGAAATGTTCCTACTTCTCTCTCTCTTTATTACCTCAGATTGTATAGAAGTCTATGAGGAAATGTTCCTACTTCTCTCTTTATTACCTCAGATTGTAGAGAAGTCTATGAGGAAATGTTCCTACTTCTCTCTCTCTTTATTACCTCAGATTGTAGAGAAGTCTATGAGGAAATGTTCCTACTTCTCTCTTTATTACCTCAGATTGTAGAGAAGTCTATGAGGAAATGTTCCTACTTCTCTCTCTCTTTATTACCTCAGATTGTAGAGAAGTCTAGAGGAAATGTTCCTACTTCTCTCTTTATTACCTCAGATTGTAGAGAAGTCTATGAGGAAATGTTCCTACTTCTCTCTCTCTTTATTACCTCAGATTGTAGAGAAGTCTATGAGGAAATGTTCCTACTTCTCTCTCTGTATTACCTCAGATTGTATAGAAGTCTATGAGGAATGTTCCTACGTCTCTCTCTCTTTATTAACTCAGAGTGTATAGAAGTCTATGAGGAAATGTTCCTACTTCTCTCTCTCTTTATTACCTCAGATTGTAGAGATCTATGAGGAAATGTTCCTACTTCTCTCTCTGTATTACCTCAGATTGTATAGAAGTCTATGAGGAAATGTTCCTACTTCTCTCTCTCTTTATTAACTCAGATTGTATAGAAGTCTATGAGGAAATGTTCCTACTTCTCTCTCTCTTTATTACCTCAGAGTGTATAGAAGTCTATGAGGAAATGTTCCTACTTCTCTCTCTCTTTATTACCTCAGATTGTATAGAAGTCTATGAGGAATGTTCCTACTTCTCTCTCTCTTTATTACCTCAGAGTGTATAGAAGTCTATGAGGAAATGTTCCTACTTCTCTCTCTCTTTATTACCTCAGATTGTAGAGAAGTCTATGAGGAAATGTTCCTACTTCTCTCTCTCTTTATTACCTCAGATTGTAGAGAAGTCTATGAGGAAATGTTCCTACTTCTCTCTCTCTTTATTACCTCAGATTGTAGAGAAGTCTATGAGGAAATGTTCCTACTTCTCTCTCTCTTTATTACCTCAGATTGTATAGAAGTCTATGAGGAAATGTTCCTACTTCTCTCTCTCTTTATTACTCAGATTGTATAGAAGTCTATGAGGAAATGTTCCTACTTCTCTCTCTCTTTATTACCTCAGATTGTATAGAAGTCTATTAGGAAATGTTCCTACTTCTCTCTTTATTACCTCAGATTGTAGAGAAGTCTATGAGGAATGTTCCTACTTCTCTCTCTTTATTACCTCAGATTGTAAGAAGTCTATGAGGAAATGTTCTACTTCTCTCTCTCTTTATTACCTCAGATTGTATAGAAGTCTATGGGAAATGTTCCTCCTTCTCTCTCTCTTATTACCTCAGATTGTATAGAAGTCTATGAGGAAATGTTCCTACTTCTCTCTTTATTACCTCAGATTGTATAGAAGTCAATGAGGAAATGTTCCTACTTCTCTCTCTCTTTTTACCTCAGATTGTAGAGAAGTCTATGAGGAAATGTTCCTACTTCTCTCTCTCTTTATTACCTCAGATTGTATAGAAGTCTATGAGGAAATGTTCCTACTTCTCTCTTTATTACCTCAGATTGTAGAGAGTCTATAGGAAATGTTCCTACTTCTCTCTTTATTACCTCAGATTGTAGAGAAGTCTATGAGGAAATGTTCCTACTTCTCTCTCTCTTTATTACCTCAGATTGTAGAGAAGTCTATGAGGAAATGTTCCTACTTCTCTCTCTATTACCTCAGATTGTATAGAAGTCTATGAGGAAATGTTCCTACTTCTCTCTCTCTTTATTACCTCAGGTGTATAGAAGTCTATGAGGAAATGTTCCTACTTCTCTCTCTCTTTATTACCTCAGATTTGTAGAGAAGTCTATGAGGAAATGTTCCTACTTCTCTCTCTGTATTACCTCAGATTGTATAGAAGTCTATGAGGAAATGTTCCTACTTCTCTCTCTCTTTATTAACTCAGATTGTATAGAAGTCTATGAGGAAATGTTCCTACTTCTCTCTCTCTTTATTACCTCAGAGTGTATAGAAGTCTATGAGGAAATGTTCCTACTTCTCTCTCTCTTTATTACCTCAGATTGTATAGAAGTCTATGAGGAAATGTTCCTACTTCTCTCTCT
>JAAOOA010002581.1:7500-41423 GCA_012861695.1 Trematomus loennbergii
AAGCCTTGAACCAGAACATTGATCTTTGTCTGTTCCTCCTGAGTGGAAAACTACTGCAGCACTTCAAACCCCGCCCCTCAAACACACACACCCCATTCTCTCTGCAGGTGAGGGCGGGAAGAACCGTCAGTGTTCAGTAACAAGCAGAGATAACGACAGGCAGAACCAGGACTGAGGAGGACCAGATCAGCAGTGTTTCTGTGGACCTGAAGAGAGCTCAGGGGTTCATATAGCGTGACTTACAGAGGAATCAGGAGGAGAGGAGGCAGAGAGGACTGTAGGTTTGGAGGGAATGATCAGTCCTGGAGTCTGGAGTGCTCTGGTGGAGATGGTTACTCTGTCATGCACAATAAGAGAGAAACAAACATCTCCTCCTCCTCCTCCTCCTCCTCCTCCTTCTTCTCCTCCTCCTCCTCCTCCCCCTCCTCTGGTAGAGTAGCAGTGTATCTGGATCATGCTGCTGGCTCTCTCTCCTTCTACAGAGTCTCCTCTGACACACTGACCCACCTCCACACCATCAGAACCACATTCACTGAACCTCTCTATGCTGGGTTTGGGATATGGTTATGGTCAGGTGACTCCTCAGCGTCTCTGTGTCCTCTGTAGGAGGAGACCACTTCCTGTCCTGGGTTTAAGGGTTGCTGTTTTAAATCTGGCTAACTGATTGTGTCTTTACTGTCAGAAGTGTTTTTATCAGAGAGGCTTTTATTCTGAAGGCTGTGTCCCCAGAGAGTCTTTTATTCTGAAGGGTGTGTCCTCAGAGAGTCTTTTATTCTGAAGGCTGTGTCCTCAGAGAGTCTTTTATTCTGAAGGCTGTGTCCTCAGAGAGTCTTTTATTCTGAAGGCTGTGTCCCCAGAGTCTTTCATTGGGTGATGAATCTCCTTATCAGTTCAGTTATAAGTTGGACAGATGAATCAAAAGGTCAATGATTGTTGATTCTTGAAAATGCTTTAAGAAACACAACAGCCTTCATCTCAGCTCTCCAGAGGGTTTACTTTATTGAGTTAGCAGCTCATTCCTTCAAACAGAAACTTCAGAGTGATTATAATGAGAGCAGATAGAAAGAAAGGTGGGCACACATGAATACCGTGATATATATTTGTACATATATATTGAAGTAGTACAATATATGACAAGTTTAATCTGTGGGCCATATCTCATTATACTGTCTGAATTAGCTGAGGGCCGAAAGTGTTGTTTAATGTTTAATAAAATGGCGGCTATGTCAACTGTTGAAGAAAGGAAGAAAATGGAACAATGTATTTTATTATATAAAGCTTAAATATGTTAAAAACTGTGTTAAACTCTGAATGCCATAGTCATGTATCGTATAGTTTAACGCTTTAGCAATATAAACAGGATGTATAACAGAAATCCTTACATGGGTACTTGTAAAGACCTATGTAGCAAAGTACGCACTTCCTCTTTCGAGGAGATGAACATCTGTTATGCACTTCCTTGCGGGAAGTGAACATTTAACCATAAAGCAACAAAGAAGGACACCTGATGTGACAAACCACGTGAAAAAGAGGATATAAGGAGACTGAAGAACATTTGAACTCAGTTCCTCTTGAACTCAGTTCTTCTTGCAGAAGACTGAAGAACCCCCGATACTAACTAGTAGTGGGGCAAACCTAGACGGAGCAGATATCATCTATATCTGAGCTAAACGCAGTTCATTATAGTGTGTGGTGTTATAACTTGTGAAACTTTAAATAAAACGACCTGTTCACACTTGTGAGAGGAAACTAAAGTTCACGTAGCCCTTCTGATTATTGCTGGATAAGTGACAAATGAGACGGAAATGTAACCTGTTCCCACATAGCTTGAGTCCTGAGTCCAGACTGATTCCAGCGTCCTGTCTCCTTGGCTGAGGATCGATCCCTGACGGAGTCTGCAGTCTCCCAGAGAGAACAGCGGGTAAGTCGCACCTAGGTAACTCTGTTGCTGAATTCTGGGTCATATTGGAGGTCGCCGTGATCGATTGATCTGAAATACGGCAGCAGTGCTTTACGGGTATTGAATCCCAAGGTTTCAGAGGTGTGTTCATTAAGGTCTGTGATCAAAGTCTAAAGGGAGAAACTAACAGGGGAAAGTTAAATGGTGTAAAATTGATGAATGGAGGTAGTATAGAAAGAAGGGAGTTTGTCGGTACCTCGAGGTGGTGTGTGAGGACTGAGTAAAAACCGTATCAATTACACAACTTCAGATTGTGTTCCTTCTATGTTTTACTCCTCATTGAAAAGAACCTTCTACATACATCATGTGATCGTGTGTTGAGTGTTACAGAGCAATGTTACATACACCTGAACATCAGCAGAACCCTTTAAAGTGCAGAAGATCTGATTGATTTGACCTTGTGTTTTTAAAAAGTGACTCTCACCTGAAACACTCGCGGTGTGGAGAGTCTGTGTTTTCCTCAGTAACCTTTCTGCTGATATTTACAGCTGTATCTATGAAGGAACATCTCCTCAATGTGTGACTTGATCTCAAGACTATTTAAGGGTTTTTTGGTGTAAAGGTTTCATTAGTTTCACATCATGTTGTGACTTTGTGAGGATGCAGTGAGATCATGAAGCAGAGGAGAGAAGAAGAGGAGATTCTCTGGCTCCCTGTTTCCCTTCTGTAGCATGTACAAGTATTTATATACAGAAGTACTTTAATAAAGACCAACAAAGTATGCGTTTGTTGACTAATAACACTTGTGTTATGCAGTTAACTATTAACACATTTCTATTCAATATTATATATTTCTAATAAACATGAAGTAAAACGTATCTACTTCTTTCAAGTTTATTACAAACAATTCTTATTCTTGTCTTTATCAGGGATAGTTTTGAAGTAACCAATATGGACCTGTATTGAAGCTCATGGTTTGTGTGCTGTGGATAAATAATGAAATGTAACCATGACATGTAATATGAACTAAGAAGCTATTGGTGTTATAATGTCTGTCTTTTAACAAAGAGAAAACATATAGAAATTCTAAACATAGCACTCCACTCAATTATTGGACAGTCACGTACTTGATAGAACCACAGCTTTATTTGAAAGTACTTCAACTTAATAACATGTAAAACAACCCTTCAAAGTAAGTAAGGTGCAGTATAACAAAATAACACTCTAAATGAGTTTTAACATCAAAGAAACATTATCATAAACTTCATCAAATATATACATATCATATATATAAATAAATATCAAACTATACACGGAACTATATAATGCTAACACACACCTACCAGAAACGTGCAGGTCCTCCTGTAGTTGTGCTACGTCACGCGTCGCATCCGGCTCCTAAAGCCGCCGGGTTCTGTTTCGGGTTAATTTTAAAGAGTTAAATATCTTATTTTAAAATGTTTTACCTTCAATTAATTGTATGTTCTATTATATTAATTACAAATATTCAAAGACACACAGCGCAGTGAACAAAATAAAAGAGCTCACCATGGAGGAGGCAGCAGAGCCTCAGGACTTGCAGGGTGAAGATACGAGCGTCCATGCTCAGCAGCTGTGAGTCACTCCGACGGGAAACTGAACGGAGATCCTCCTGAAAGAGAGAGAAACACCGGAGAGAGACCTGAGAGGGGGAGAAGGTGATGTATGCGTTAATAACGCGTTAACGCAAAAAAAAATTAACTTCACTAATTATTTTAACGCGATTAACGCATGTGCATTTTTTGTCCTCGGCCGCCCCGTAGTTTCAGAGCGGATCGAGTTTAAAATACCATCTACAAGCTGATGCTGACAGCCCCGCTCCTGCCGCCCGCTTGTGGCAGACCACACTTCCACGCTCACCGGCGGGACTGGACCGGAGGACCGGAGGGTGTGTGTATGTGTGGCGCGAGGCGAGGCACACCTTACGTGTTGTTGTTGTTGTTAGCATCTTTTGCTAGCTAGCTGCGCTAACGGATATAAGGAGCTGTTTCAATGAAAACGAGGAGCGACATTTCGCCGACAACTGCGCCGAGCACTTGACTTTATGCAGGTAGCCAGACAGTGGGACATTGTACGAAAAGTCAGCACACTCAGCACGGATAGTGTGCGCAACATGATTGCAGCCAGGCAGCTCCCTTCGAGCAGCGACGTGCAGTCAGTGGAGGCATGGGAGGCAGAGCCTCACCTGTCATACTCCAATGTAACGGAAAAACAATTAAAGAAAAACTTCAATAGGGTCTTCGCCAACCTAGGTCTCAGACCCTAATAGTATTTTTTAAGAAACAATTTAGCATTAAAAAAAGGATGCTAAAGACAATTACACCAAAGTAAATGTAACTATAGCTACAGATAAAAGCTAAAAAACAAAACACTTAGGACAATGAGTATAAACCTATATGGAAAACTACAGTGTATTATATTTAAAATATAATAGGGCTGTGCAGACATGTGTGCAAAAATGTGCAAAAAGCAGTCAGAGAGTTGAGCATGAACATCATCATCATACACATAATTTCACTAAAAACAGTTTCTGTGACTCCGCCCAGCTACTGTTCTTCTGAGAAGAACCGCTCTGACAGCTCTCTCTACTGGGAAACCGCTAAAGTCCTCTGGAGGTAAGCAACGCTACGCAATTTCACCCAGTATGAGAGTAAAGCTTTCTCGAAGGTTCGTTTTGCTTTCTTACAACATTACGTTAATGTTAACTTCAGCTTAAGTTTGCTAGAAGGCTATTGTTACTTCCCTTAACAAGAGCTAGCTGTCTTAGCTAACAACAGTTAGCAGCTAACGTTTTCTGCAGTTTATGTTGCCCCTGAAAAACGTGATGTAATTATTTAAGGGAACATAACTTAATCATAAGTTGAGAGAGTTATGTTTTTGTTTAAAATCAACAATGTAGTGCACGTTACAGGTTTTGTGTTGAACATGAAGTTAGCTAACTGTAGCTAACTCTACCAAAGGTTTGCATGTGCTGTACTTTCTGTGGCAGCTCGCTTAATACATTTAAATTGTGCTTCATTGTAAACGGTATAAGACTATAGTCTCATCCTTATACTGGTCTTAGACAGTTGGCCTTTTTGTTGCATGAAAAAACTTAACTTGAGGTGGGGCAGTAAGCATCTGTTCATCATTACTTATAGCTAACTATTAGCTAACTGTGTCAACTGTACTTATAGCTAACTATTAGCAAACTGTGTCAACTGTACTTATAGCTAACTATTAGCTAACTGTGTCAACTTTACTTATAGCTAACTATTAGCTAACTGTTTCAACTGTACTTGTAACTAACTGTTAGCTAACTAGTTCAACTGTACTTATAGCCAACTATTGGAAAACAGTTTCAACCATACTTAATCACTATTAGCTAACTGTGTCAACTATACTTATAGCTACCTATTAGCTAACTGTTTCAACTGTACTTATAGCTGACTATTAGACTATACTGTACTTATAGCTAACTATTAGCTAACTAGTTCAACCTTACTTATAGCTAACTATTAGCTAACTAGTTCAACCTTATTATAGCTAACTTAGCTAACTGTTTCAAGTGTACTTATAGCTCACTATTAGCTAACTGTTTCAACCTTACTTATAGCTAACTACTAGCTAACTGTTTCAACTGTACCTATAGCCAGCTATTAGAAAACAGTTTCAACCATACTTAATCACTATTAGCTAACTGTGTCAACTGTACTTATAGCCAGGGGTGCACATAACTGGTACGCAGGTACGCATGCGCGGCACAAATCTGAATTGCGTAACGTCACTTGTGTCACTACGCGCCTTTGCGTACCTCAAAACAAAACACATATTTCGTCTACACGTGTTTCTTGTCAACACTCAATGGAGTAACTACTAGGCATGTCAAAAACCCAAAGACATTAAGCAGCTACGTTGCCGTTTCGCTCCCTGCAAAAAATCTTTCTATGACTGATTGAACTGGAGCTGGGTGAGCCGCGCAGGACATAACCGACAGAGTTGGTCGCCGTGTGCACAGACAGGGTTAACGTCGGTATGAACAACAGAATTGTGCCAAAAGTCCGCCAACTGGCTGCGGTGGGAGACTCCCCTGTGCACATTCTGTGCCCCGCGCACGCACTGGAGAACTGCGCAAAATCATCTGATCACAACGTTCACGCTCTGTGGTCAAGCTGCTGCAGTTTTATTTACACCAAGTGGAGTGAAACACACAGCTGCAAACTTACTCAGGGTGTTATGGAAGAGTTTGAAATCAGACAGAGGTGGAAGAAGTACTCAGATCTTGTGTAGGAATACTCTGTTACAGTAAAAGTCCTGCATTCAAAATGTTACTCAAGTAAATTAGAAAAGTATTATCAAAATATAGTGAAAGTAGCGACAGTAAAGTATTCATTGTGCAGATTGGTCCATTTCAGAATAATATATATGATATGTTTTATAATGATTGATCATGAAAGTGTTCTCAAAGCTAGTAAAGGAGCAGCTAGTTTGAATGACTTTGTATACTGCAGGGTAGCTTGTGAATTTACTCCAGGTGGAACTAAAGTCTGATTTAACACTTGATTAGATTTCACATCATTCATCCACATCTGTAAAGTAACTAAAGGATTAAATACATGTGTGGAGTAAAAGTAGAAGTACAAAGTAGCATAAAATAGAAATACTCAAGTCAACTACAAGTATCTCAAAATTGTACTTGAGTAAATAAGTGTGCTTTGTTACTTCCCACATTTGAAATCAGATATGACTTCAAGTCATGTGATCATTTCTTAGTATTTGATCCTTCAACTTGGCCTCAGGAAATGCAAGGACTTCACAGTTTTGGCAACAAGTTTTGGAGAAAGCAAATCGGAGGCTTAAAAAGAGACAGGGAGGTGCATCTTCATCATCTTCATCATCTAGCATGCAAGAAGTGTAAATTGAGGACAGTGAAGGAGACACTGAGGAGGACCACACTTCGTGTGGGGTGAGTACCAAACGCTGTCTCTTGGTACTCATCTGAGTAACTCACTAAAAAAGTTATGTGCACCCCTGCTTATAGCTCACTATTAGCTAACTGTTTCAACTGTACTTATAGCCAACTATTGGAAAACAGTTTCAACCATACTTAATCACTATTAGCTAACTGTACATAGCTATGTATTAGCTAACTGTGTCAACCATACTTATAGCTACCTATTAGCTAACTGTTTCAAGTGTATTTATATCTCACTATTAGCTAACTGTTTCAACCTTACTTATAGCTAACTATTAGCTAACTGTTTCAACTGTACCTATAGCCAGCTATTAGAAAAGTTTCAACCAGCTAATAGCTAACTATTAGCTAACTGTGTCAACTTTACTTATAGCTAACTATTAGCTAACTGTTTCAACTGTACTTGTAACTAACTGTTAGCTAACTAGTTCAACCTTGCTTATAGCTAACTATTAGCTAACTAGTTCAACCTTACTTATAGCTAACTGTTAGCTAACTGTTTCAACCTTACTTATAGCTCACTATTAGCTAACTGTTTCAACTGTACTTATAGCCAACTATTGGAAAACAGTTTCAACCATACTTAATCACTATTAGCTAACTGTACATAGCTATGTATTAGCTAACTGTGTCAACCATACTTATAGCTACCTATTAGCTAACTGTTTCAAGTGTATTTATATCTCACTATTAGCTAACTGTTTCAACCTTACTTATAGCTAACTATTAGCTAACTGTTTCAACTGTACCTATAGCCAGCTATTAGTAAACAGTTTCAACCAGCTAATAGCTAACTATTAGCTAACTGTGTCAACTTTACTTATAGCTAACTATTAGCTAACTGTTTCAACTGTACTTGTAACTAACTGTTAGCTAACTAGTTCAACCTTGCTTATAGCTAACTATTAGCTAACTAGTTTAACCTTACTTATAGCTAACTGTTAGCTAACTGTTTCAACCTTACTTATAGCTCACTATTAGCTAACTGTTTCAACTGTACTTATAGCCAACTATTGGAAAACAGTTTCAACCATACTTAATCACTATTAGCTAACTGTACATAGCTATGTATTAGCTAACTGTGTCAACCATACTTATAGCCAACCTTGTCTCACGGCATTTCGTGTTATAGTCACGAAATTAATGTAATCTATTGATTCGTGTTCACCAACACGATTTTCACATTTTTTTCGTGTCACACAGAACGATTTTAAATGCAATGTATTTCTATTGGTAGTATGTTTCGTGCCTGCAACACGTCTTTTTGTCCGGTCGGGTCTTGGAAGACCAGAAGCTGTGTGGTTCATAAAAACATGTTCTTACTCAATATCTTACCCTAAGCCTAACCTTATCCCTTTTATTTTAAATTGTGTAATGTCTGAGTTTTTTTGCCGTCAGTGAGGAAAGAAATGGCTCAGAGCCTCAGAATACTGAAATCTGTATTTTATGTCATCTTTTTTTCCTTCTAATTTGTTATTATTTGGTGCAGGCACGAAACATACTACCAATATAAATACATTGCTTCTAAAATCGTTCTGTGTCAGAATACTTAAATCTGTATTTTTTTAAATGTCTTTTTCCTTCTAATTTGTTATTATTTACATTGCTTTTAAAATCGTTCTGTGTGACACGAAAAAAATGGCGAAATCGTGTTGTGAACACGAATCAATAGATTAATTTCGTGACTATAACACGAAATGCCGTGAGACTGTGTTGTTTAGCTACCTATCAGCTAACTGTTTGAACTATACTTATAGCTACCTATTAGCTAACTGTTTCAACTGTACTTATAGCTAACTATTAGCTAACTGTTTCAAATGTACACATAGCTATGTATTAGCTAACTCTGTCAACCATACTTATACCTACCTATAAGCTAACTGTTTGAACTATACTTATAGCTACCTATTAGCTAACTGTGTCAACTGTACTTATAGCTAACTATTAGCTAACTAGTTCAACCTTACTTATAGCTAACTATTAGCTAACTAGTTCAACCTTACTTATAGCTAAATGTTAGATAACTGTTTCAGTGTATTTATATCTCACTATTAGCTAACTGTTTCAACCTTACTTATTGCTAACTATTAGCTAACTGTTTCAACTGTACCTATAGCCAGGGGTGCACACAACTTTCTCAGTGAGGTACTCAGATGAGTACCTGGAGTCAGTGTTTGGTACTCCAACTTCTGGCGATTGTCAACGGGGGGGGTGGTAGTGGAGTACAGCGCTTCGCGATTGTGTCAACGGGGGGGTGGGGTGGTAGTGGAGTACAGAGCTTCGTGACCGCGGAGCGTGTGAACGTTGTGATCAGCTGTTTTAGCGCAGGGCTGCACACGGAGACCGGTGATCTAACCGCCTTCTGGAAAAGCTTCACAAGTACGTCGGTACGCAAATGCGCTTTGTGACACAAGTGACGGTACGCATTTCAGATTGTTGCCGCGCATGCGTACCTGCGTACCAGTTATGTGCACCCCTGCCTATAGCCAGCTATTAGAAAACAGTTTCAACCAGCTAATAGCTAACTATTAGCTAACTGTGTCAACCTTACTTATAGCTAACTATTAGCTAACTGTTTCAACTGAACTTGTAACTAACTGTTAGCTAACTAGTTCAACCTTGCTTATAGCTAACTATTAGCTAACTAGTTCAACCTTTCTTATAGCTAACTGTTAGCTAACTGTTTCAAGTGTACTTATAGCTCACTATTAGCTAACTGTTTCAACCTTACTTATAGCTAACTACTAGCTAACTGTTTCAACTATACTTATAGCCAACTATTGGAAAACAGTTTCAACCATACTTAATCACTATTAGCTAACTGTGTCAACTATACTTATAGCTACCTATTAGCTAACTGTTTCAACTGTACTTATAGCTACCTATTAGCTTACTGTGTCAACTCTATTTATAGCTGACTATTAGCTAACTGTGTAAACTGTACTTATAGATAACTATTAGCTAACTGTTTCAAACATACTCATAGCTTTGTATTAGCTAACTGTGTCAACCATACTTACTATAAGCTAACTATTAGCTAACTGTTTCAAACATACACATAGCTATGTATTAGCTAACTGTGTCAACCATACTTATAGCTACCTATTAGCTAACTGTTTCAACTGTACTTATAGCTAACTATTAGCTAACTGTTTTAAACGTACACATAGCTATGTATTAGCTAACTCTGTCAACCATACTTATACCTACCTATAAGCTAACTGTTTGAACTATACTTATAGCTACCTATTAGCTAACTGTGTCAACTGTACTTATAGCTAACTATTAGCTAACTAGTTCAACCAGGTTCAGGTTCAAGGTTCTTTATTGTCAATCTGACATAGCTACAGAGTAATTATGCAGTTGAAAATCTTATGTCACAGGCTTCTCCAACAATGCAACATAATAACATAATAACAATAAGAGCATGAGCAATACAAAATAATAATAGTTATAAAAATGAAATAAAGTTATGATGTGGAATAGTGCAGTACGAGTCTATATACAAGTTATTGGAATGATATATATATATATTAGGTATTAGATACATACTACTGAGTAGCAGATGAATGTTTGATGTTGTTTCAACAGTTCAATTTTTTAACAGTCTCACTGCCCGCGGGAAGAAACTGTCTCCGAATCTTCTTGTCCTTGCCAGGATGCTGCGGTAACGTCTGCCAGACGGCAACAGAAAGAACAGTTTGTGGCTGGGGTGATGGGGGTCTTTGATAATCCGTAGTGATTTCTTCCTGAGCCGCTGGGAGTAAAGGTCCTCCATGGATGGCAGCTCCGTCCTGGTGATGTGCTGTGCAGTTTTCACCACCCTCTGTAAAGCCTTACGATCGAGGTCGGTGCAGCTGCCGTACCAGGCCGTCATGCTGCCAGTGAGGATACTCTCTATCGTGCACCTGTAGAAGTTGCAGAGTATCCTGGAATCCATTTTGAACCTCCTCAACCTGCGGAGGAAGAAGAGCCGCTGTCGAGCTTTCTTGGTGATGGTGGTGGTGTGAAGAGACCATGTCAGGTCCTCAGTGATGTGGACCCCAAGGAACCTGAAGCTTTTGACTCTCTCCACCGTAGTCCCATTGATGGCGATGGGGGCGTGTCCCTCTCCCTGCTGCTTCCTGTAGTCCACAATCAGCTCCTTTGTTTTGCTGATGTTGAGATGGAGGTTGTTATCCTGGCACCAAGATGTCAGGTTTTCGACCTCCTCTCTGTACGCCGTCTCGTCATCGTCTGTGATCTGGCCGATGACGGTCGTGTCATCAGCAAACTTCACGATGGTGTTGGAGCTGTGTGTGGCCACGCAGTCGTGGGTGAACAGGGAGTAGAGGAGAGGGCTGAGCACGCAGCCTTGAGGGGCACCGGTGTTGAGAATCAGGGTGGAGGATGTGATATTTCCCACCCGCACTGCCTGGGGTCTGCCCGTCAGGAAGTTCAGGATCCAGTCACAGAGGGCGCTGTTGAGCCCGAGGTCTCTGAGCTTGATGGCCAGCTTGGAGGGCACAATGGTATTGAATGCTGAACTGTAGTCAATGAACAGCATTCTCACATATGTGTTCCTGTTCTTCGGGTCCAGGTGTGAGAGGGCAGTGTGGAGGGTGAGGGCTATGGCGTCGTCTGTGGACCTGTTTGCTCTGTAGGCAAACTGCAGGGGGTCCAGAGATTCAGGGAGGGAGGAGGTGATGAATAATTTGACTAACCGCTCAAAGCACTTCATTATGATGGAGGTGAGTGCTACTGGGCGGTAGTCGTTGGGGCAGGTGATGATTGTCTTTTTGGGGACAGGAATGATGGTGGAGTGTTTAAAACATGTGGGGACTACAGACTGCAGCAGGGACCTGTTGAAGATGTCTGTGAACACCTCTGCCAGCTGAACTGCACACACCCTGAGAACACGGCCAGGGATGCCATCAGGTCCAGGAGCCTTGTGTGGGTTAACCCTTTTAAAGGATTTACACACATCTGCCCTATTTAAAACAAAAGGGCAGTGTAGCTCCTGGTCCCTCTGTACCTCCACAGCCTGGCTGCTCTCAAAGCGTGCAAAAAAACTGTTTGCTCATCTGGGAGAGATGCGCACGCAGACACTCCCGCAGCACCCCCCGCTGCTCCTTTGTAGTCAGTCATTGTCCTTAGTCCCGCCCACATATTCCTAGTGTTACAGCCTTTGAAGTCAGATTCCACCTTGTCTTTGTACTGTCTCTTTGCATTTTTAATTGCTCTCCGGAGATCATACCTAGACTTCCTGTACTCCTCCAAATCTCCCGCTGTGTGCGCGATAGTGCGCGCTTTCAGTTGCCGCGCACCTCAGTTTACCAGGGCTTTTGATTTGGGAATGTCCGTACAGAAACCTTCGGTACCACGTCATCGATGCATTTCCCAATGTAGCAGATGACAGTGTCCGTGTGTGTGTTGATGTTATTGTCCTCAAACACACTCCAATCCGTGATGCAAAGCAATCCTGCAGTGCTCATCTGACTCCTCGCTCCATCGTTGTACTGTCCTTGTTACGGTCTGTCCCTTTTAAGTTTCTGCTTGTACGCAGGCAACAACAGTAGTGAGATATGGTCTGATTTGCCGAAGGGAGGGCGAGGGAGAGCCTTATATCCATTCCGGAAAGGGGAATAAACATGGTCCAGTATGTTTCCCCCGCGCGTCGGGAAGTTGATGTGTTGGTAATATTTTGGCAAAACCTTCTTCATGTTGGCGGTGTTGAAATCTCCGGCCACAACGAACGCCGCATCTGGCCGTGAAGTCTCGGTTTTATCAATAATCCCAAACAGCTGATCGAGTGCCGTGTTGTTGTCGGCGAGTGGCTGCGGCGGGATATACACTGCTGTTATCACAACAGATGTGAATTCCCTCGGCAGATGGAAGGCCCGACATGAGATCATGAGGTGCTCTAGATGTGCGGAACAGTCCGATGAAATAATCTTCACATCTGAGCACCAGTTGTTGTTAGTCATTACACACACACCGCCTCCCTTACTTTTCCCCGAGTTAGCAGTCCGGTCCTGACGAAAAATAGAGAATCCATCAGGGACAATGCGGAGTCCGGGATAGCGGGGTTGAGCCAAGTCTCAGTGAGAATTAACACGTTACAGTTCTTAATGTCCCGTTGAAAAGCAATCCGGCTTCTGAGTTCATCTAGCTTATTTTCAATGGATTGAACATTAGCCAGAAGAATACTCGGAAGAGGGGGCGATTCTCTCGTTTCCTCAGTCTGACCAGCAACCCGGCCCGGCATCCCGCTTTGTCTCTTCTTGCGTCTCTCAGGTAGAACAGCAACAGGTAGCCATGGTGAATCTCCATTGTTGTCGGAGGGTTATTTTGTCCACGAAGTTTCGCAATTGGAGTTCCTCTCTGCTATATTGTATGGCAGAGTAGGTGCGGTCGGCTAGCATGTTGCGAACCATGTTAAAAGTAAAACGGCAAAAGTAAAAAATATGTACAAAATACGAAAATGGGCAAAGTTGGAGAGGAGCACAAAGACGATGCGGCCATCTTCACCGGCGCATCAAACCTTACTTATAGCTAACTATTAGCTAACTAGTTCAACCTTACTTATAGCTAAATGTTAGATAACTGTTTCAAGTGTATTTATATCTCAGTATTAGCTAACTGTTTCAACCTTACTTATAGCTAACTATTAGCTAACTGTTTCAACCTTACTTATAGCTAACTATTAGCTAACTGTTTCAACTGTACCTATAGCCAGCTATTAGAAACAGTTTCAACCATACTTAATCACTATTAGCTAACTGTGTCAACTGTACTTATAGCTAACTTTTATCTAACTGTTTCAAACGTACTCATAGCTATGTCAGGGTTGCCAACTTTGGGTACCTGGCTGGAGTGAGATTTTGATTCATGAGTTTAATTCGGTTTAATTACACATATGCGCACGAAATGACTGCTATCGTGACAGCAGCGGGACCTTATTATATATATAGGATATATATACAATATATACAACTACACAATAAAGGACACAGACTATAAAGGGCACACAGTTTCATTCACTAATGAAAGTCAAACATGTTTGTTTCCACTGTTTTAGTGTGCCTGTCGCGATAAGCAATTCATTTACTTATCGTACGATAAATAAAAATGAACTCGATAACTTTTCTGACCTCGATAAATTGCCATTTACATGAGGATGTGACAAGCAGTTTGAAAGGATGTACTTGAATTATTATTATATATTATCATTATGTCAGTGGTCTAAATGGTCACATAACAATGCCGACAATATTATCGTTTATCGCAATAATTTCCAGTTTTCCCTCCTGTAGTCGTCCTCTCTCAGGGGAAGTGCTGCTCTTAGTCTAAAGGTGACTCTTACCGTCCGTCTCTCTGTGTGTGTGTGTGTGTGTGTGTGTGTGTCGTCTCAGTAAACAGAATAACAAACTGTTTCCTGTTTGTCTCAGTGAGTCATATGGTGGGCGGATCTTCATATTACAGTATGTTTGCATATAGAGGGGAAAGTAAAACAGGGAGCGGTAACAGAGAATGAGAAGCCGGGTGGGAGAGAGTTGGGTTTAATTCTCTCTGCAGCTTATAATACGTCCAGCCCTGCCTGCAGAGATAATGTGCAATATTTAAGAAGAACTCTGCAAGTTATAGACGGTAAAATACTGTGTTAGTGGCTGAAAGATAAAGCTGATAAAGTAAAAACAATCTCACACATAATTTCACTAAAAACAGGTCTGGGGCCAGTTGGGTGAACAGAGTAGTGATGCTTATACTGGTCTCAGACAGTTAGCTCCCCATAATAATGTTAGATGTGTGTAAACAGTAGTTAACCTGGTTCAAGCTTACAGAGTGTGTCTGGATCACTTTAATAAAGCAATACAAATTCTAGTTTAATAAAACTATTAAAGTATTACTGAAAAAAATCTCACAAAATGTGCTAAATACATCATTCAGGAATGATTTTTGCTCCATCTAACAGAGAATGAGAAGCATAACCCAAGATTAGTGGGAAAGGAGGGACACCTGCTGACATATCAAACTTATATAAATTAAAACACTAAAGACCATGTTTGTTCCTGCTTGAGAGTTGTAAAGTTATAATGCATAACTCAGTCAACCTCAGTTATTTAAATACACTCAATTTGCAACATCTTTTAACTGTTTATCAATTCATTTTAGCCAAATATTAGCAAAGTATTTCAACTGTCTATCCCATATTTAAAGCTAAGTATTAGCTAACTGCTTTTATTTATCTATTAGCATTAATGTATTACTTTTAGCTAACTATTTTAACTATTTCTGAGTTATTTTAGACAATTATTTCAACCATTAATCTAATAATTTCAGATAATCATTTAAACAGTTTGTCCAATTTTTTTATCTAACTTCATACAGTTTATACAATACTTTTAGCTAACTGCTAGCTAACTGTTTCAACCGTACTCATAGCTAACTATTAACTAACTGTTTCGACCGTACTTATAGCTAACTATAAGCTAACTGTATTCAACCATACTTAAAGCCAACTTCTAGCTTAATGTTTCAACCGTACTTATAGCTAACTTGTAGCTTAAAGGTGGGGTATGTAATTTATTTCAGAAACACTTTTTGTTATATTCCATGGAATGCTCTTAACATCCCGATAGCAATGAATATATTAAAGAGGACCTATCATGCAAATGCACTTTGTGATGTATTTTATACATCAACATGTGTCCCCGGTGTGTCGGGAATTCACGCAGCGTCAGAAAATAAAACCCTCTCTCTTTTCCTCCGTAACCAAATATTTTAAAACAGGGGTACAATGAGCGGATACAGATTTGCTGCCGATCTGACGTCAAATCGGCAGCGGACCCACAGAAAATTGCTATCAGAAACAATGCCTGACGTGTTTTGGACGTAATCTCGTCTTTGTTTACATTAGCAAGCCTCGCTAACACTCAGAGCTAACCTGTACTGAAGAGCACATGTGTTTAATAAGCAGGAAATAAAAAAAGGAACTCACCTTGTGATTTCACCATTGTGAAAATAATCTTTGATGTGGTTTAGAACAGGATGGCGTTTTATCACAGCAGAATTTAACTTTATCTCCGGTAGAATTCTGATCAGGCATTAGCTCCGCCTCCTCTTTTTTTTTTTTTCAAGCTAAGGACCCAAAATCCGCGTTTCTCTAACAGGGCTGCAAAAGAGGGGTATGAGCAGTATGAGGCATGGCTACAATGGGTGAACTGTTTGGTATTTTAAAGGGGAGCTATCATGCAAATGCACTTTTGTACGTCTTTTATACATATATACATAGAATATGTGTCCCCGGTGTTCCAGGGAGCTCACCAAGTGTCAGAAAACACAACCCTCTCTATTTTACTCCATACCCAAATCTCTAAAAAAGGGGCTGCAACGGATCTGATAAAAACTGATCCAGATTTCAACACTTTACTGACGTCAGTAAAGTGGCGCTCCGGCTATTGGGCCAACTCTCCACCTATCAGTGGAATGTGGGGTTGGGCCACGGCCGGCCATTGCCACTCGAAAGCACTGGAGACGCTGTAGTACATATGCCAGGCCTGTAAGTGGCGCTGTAGTCTGCCACAAAAGCAGCAAAGAAGACTTCCTATGGTTACTATGGTTACCCTTCTGTTTATTCTCCGCTGTGGCTTTTTTTTCTCCCTCCCCGAGGCAAACGTTTGCTCCCGCTGCTTTAATTCAATGCAATCCCTCCCCGTCGAGGCAAGCACTGGCGCGTCTCCACTACAGTGCGGAGCACGGTTTAAGAGGGCTGTGACGTCAGAGGCCCGTTTTTGGTTGCGTTTCCACTTGGCCTAGTACCGGGCGGCGGGTCCTAATTCACAGTTTTTCTGGCCTCATAAAATCGTGGTTCTAGGGCCAGAGACAACCGGGCTGAGTGTGTGACGTCAACACTCTCGGCTGCTGATTGGTCGGAGAGAATCGTCACAATCGGCGTGCGAGATAATCCCTAGCGTCGCATATATAACGCGATGCTTGCAGCATTTTTACAAACAGCATTTTTGTTAACAAAGGAGCTACAACAATGGCAAAGAAAAGCACACTGTTAGAAATTAAAATCAATGTTAAACAGCATAATTCAGTCTAAAACATATCGTCAGTTTAAAGCTGTTTTATTGTGGAAAAGCCCGGAAGTTCCCAGGAAATCAATGCCAAGCTTTTATTCTGAAAAATCCTTTATCCGGTTAGCTTGTGACTAATGTTGCATTTTCTGAATGTAAAGTGAAAATGACTTTGAGTGTTACACACAAACGTACGGACTTTAACACTACATCAATAGACGTTAAGATATTATTACTGCTGAATATTAAATGAAGGTCTAGTTGATAGTAGTGTTTACAGATACGTGAGAAGCTATGACGTCAGAGGGAATTTCCGTAAAATAAGAACTGTGCCGGAGCGGAACCACTAGGACTTCTAAACTAAGTATTACAGCTGTTTATAAGGTATTAAATAGAAAGTCATGACAGAGATAATGAGGAGAAAATGCTTAAGGAAGTAGGCAGAGAATATCAATGTCGAAATCATCTGTGCTCTCGCGATATCAAACCGGCAAATGAGACGGGAATCCCCACTATTTGCACAGCGGGAGACGACGGGAGATGGATAAAAACAGCGGACTGAGGACGGCTCGCTCTCTTTCCTTCGCTGCAGCCCATTCCTGAAGACAACGCCGGCTCTGTCTTTCCTTTACCCATGCTTGTTCTTTTACCACGTTACTTAATTAAACTACCCATTTGAACCTTTTCAGAGACTCCATTAGTCTCGTTATTTTAAGTTTCTTTCCTGGGAGCGAGAAGATCACGAATTAACAACAAATGGTGACCCGACATGTGATATCGACACTGGGAGAGGAATAGCTAGTTTCGACGGAGATTTTGTGAGCCACAACATACACAAAGGGCCCATATGCGAACGGTAAGGAGAAGCCAGTTATATCAAATTCTTCATAGCTTATATAGAACCATTTACATTTGTGTGTTTTGTGGCGAGCAGGACATCCTGAGAACAGCTGTTAATTTAATGTTAAATAACTAAATTTATAAACCAAACCACGTGGCGTTGTTTTAGAGCAAGCAAAGGGTAAGTCTCTATTCCTTTCTTTGATTCATTAACCAACTGCATGTTTTTAATATTAATCTTTTAAAGTCATTAGGGACGATAAATATTGTGTAGGACAATATTAAAAGACGCTGAGGGCGTTAGAGTCGTTTCGGACGACAAAGCTAGTACGGCTAGTAGTTATACTGTTGTGTTTTCAACCAAGATATTGCGGAGTGGATTACGGTAATAGGAGTTACAGCAGCATTACGGTATACATGACGACGGTCTGTTATTGGTAGCTGATAGGTCTCCATATTGGTCCCACACTAGCGTATCTAAGCAACATCAGATAATCACCAGACCATAAGGTCAAATATTACGTGGATAGGTTTAAGGCTTATGACGTAAGGGTTCCTCATTTTAAGAATAGGATATCTCTAGGATAAAGCCCATATTCATTGAAATGTTATTTTGAATATAAAGTATAGTTTTCTGTTGTATTTTTAAACTGTGTCATACCACACCAGGGTTTCCATTTGTCCATTTAAAGATCACCAAGCCATTATTTGAACTTATCAGTCAGAACCACATGGGATAATTTCAACATCTCTTTGTTCTGGGGTCAGAGTTCTAAATAATCAGTAGCCATCTTGTTTTGACTGTATTTCAAACAAGACACAAGGCAGTCGCCATTTCAAGAAATGCTAATTCGACAGACTCTTTTGTTCTTTGTGGTTTCACTCACATGAGGCCAAGTCCTTTCTGACCGCCATCTTGTGAAGAACAAACCATTTTCTTGACCCAGTTGGATTTAGGAAATAGTACATTTTGATAAATCAGGTTACCTATAGATATTGGAGTTGGTGTTTGGATCTGATCTTAAGCATTGTGATTGTATTTGGCTGGTTTATTCAAATGTGATGGCTGGATTATGTGTTATTGTTTAAATCTTTAAGCATTGTGATTGTATTTGGCTGGTTTATTCAAATGTGATGGCTGGATTATGTGTTGTTTAAATCTTTAAGCATTGTGATTGTATTTGGCTGGTTTATTCAAATGTGATGGCTGATGTTTTTACTGTTTAACCATAAAGTGAATTTCCTTCCCATATCAAAGGTAGTTATTAAGAAAATAAGCTTCTTGTTAAAAAGAAGTACGTTTTTAAGGAGGGCTAAAAAGGGTAGATACAACTGAAAAATTACAAACAGCGCACTCTGCTGGTTGTACAGAATTGTTGCACCAAAGAAAAACGTATAAAAATATCACCAATTATAGCCATATGCTAAAGTTTACTTTCAAGTGTTCTAGATGAACAAGTACTTCATCACACATAGATAGAATCACAGGTGGTTTTTTCAACCTAGACTGTAGAATATCTAAAAACATCACATAATTGAAGTGAACACAGTTTATGATATTAGCATAATTTCATGCACATTGGTATATTAAATACACTATAAAGTTGGATTTTCAGAAGTTGGATTTTCAGAAGATTTCTATTTTCATATTTTAAAGTCAAGAACTACACACTGTACAATTTTTAATTTTTCAAAAAAAAAAATTGCATAATTTTTATTTTTACTTTCTTAATATTTTTACTTTATCAATCTTAAAAAAAAAAAAAAAGGGGAATCCCAGATATTGAAGTTAAGTTCGGACAACATAGGATATTTTTTATCAGAACGAAGGTACTATTCAGTAGATTAGTGATTCATCTTTGATACATTTAATAACTATATCCAACTACTTAAGAAAAATGTCACCAAAATATATTAACTTAGGAGCACCCGCAGAGCCAGGGTCAACTGCAGACATCAAGGAAAAGGTACATGTCAGATCAGATGCCACAACACATGCATCAGACAGACAAAAGATCTGGAAAAGAATACAGGAATTGTTTGATCAATGGCAGACGAGAGGATTGATTCCAGCAGACGACCAACCTGGCCCAACAAAAGCCCATAGAAAAGCTGTAGTTGACTATGAAAATGGAGAATACCTACTTCAGCATGAAAAATGGGAGAAAGCCGGACGAATTTCTTGGCATAAGCCTGGAAAAAGCGCTATTAAAAAAGCGGAAAACAGGAAAACAACCGTTACAATTCTGATACTCCATCTGAAATATGTCTGCAAAGAATCGACAAACAGCATGTATGTGATTCAAGAAGCAGGTCTGCCAGCAAAGGAAGACACAGCAGAAAAAACAGAAGATGTTCCAGTGATCCAAACTGCAAGGCTCTACCCAAGCCTGTCTGAGCCACCTCCTCCTTACGTGACGGGAACAGATCTTTCCTCTCATACCTCAATACAAGCCCCAACGTTTCATGTCTCAGAAGGAATATTGAAGTTGGACGACGTCCCTACGGAAAGAAGTATTAAAGAGTTAGAGTATGAAGTAAGAATGCTAAACAGTAAGTCTGACCACCTCGAACAAAACATGCAAGAGATAAAGGACATGACTAGAGATCAAAGAGAGCAGCAAAGCACATTGCGAACACCCATGTCATTCCAGCCCAGCAACCAACCTCTCAGTGCTGACGCATTATCGCCGGCAGGTTTAGACATGCCGTCTTTCTCTCTACTACTACCAACAGCGGCAGGAAGAGACGCACAGGAAAAGTTCATTGATCAACAGGAACACAGACAAGCTGCAGAAGAAAGACGAAAGCAAGAGGAGGCATATAATGACAGGATGGCAGGAAGAACAAGAAAAGAAGAGGATTACCAAGAAAGTCAGGTGCGAAGACGTCAAGAGGATGAAGGATCCCAAGAAATGATGATGGAAGAAAGACAAAACAAACATGACCAAGACAGAGAAAAGAAAGAAAGACAACGAGTAACTAAAAAATGGGAAGAAGCTCAAACATCACGCCGAACAAACTACTCTCCTGACAAAGATTATTCCAAAGGACAAGAACAGGACGGCGGCAGTGCACAGTGTGTAACCAGTAGACACTCCCCATACCAAGAACAGTTACACCAACGAAGCAGTATTGTATCTTCCCCAGAGAACAGTAGTAGTGACGAAATCGAGCAACAGCACCCTGACACATGCCCCACACCTGTAAGAACCAAGACCCGTGTTCATACCTCCATGCCATTGATAGCGGCTGGAAGAGGAGGATTTGACTACCAACCATGGACACACAGGGACATGGAGTCGTTAGTGGCAAAGCTACCGCCACTCACCCAAGGAGGACAGAAGTGGATAAATGATCTGGAGAAATATACTGTCCAAGACCACCTGTGCCTGGGAGACATAAGGGCACTGCTTGGACGGATAGAAGGAAGACTAGAGGCAAGAGCAGTAGATTCCAAGGCCAAATGCACCAACTCTCCAGATAACATTTCGTTCAACCAAATCAGGTCGAGCTATTGGGCTGCTATTCGTAGCATCTACCCAACAACACGCAGTTTACAAGCCCTCAACAGCCTGAAAAAAGAACCGGGGGAAGACATGCATGCTTTCCTGAAGAGATGTGAAGGACTGTGGGAGGACTGCACTGGAGAACGACATGACGCTTCTCCGGCTGTCATAATGTTGTGGAAGAATGCGGTCATTAACGCCCTTCCTAAATCAGTCCAGGAACGCCTAAGAGACGTGGTGGGACTAGAAGTGAAACCCCCAGAAGAATGGAGACTACATCTCATTCACCATGACACTAAACATCAGGAATTAAAGGAGGAAGATGATGAAGATACAAGAAAACTAGCAAAAAGACTTTTGAAGATGCAAGTAGCTGACAGAGATAACGAAGCTAATAAAAACAAGAAAGCCTCAAGGCAGATGATAGCTACGACAGACATGGCCAAACCAACGGAGAATGCAGGCCAGGCACCTTTACCAGTTCAAATGCAAGTCCAAGAAAATTATCAGCAGAACCAACAAAGAGGAGGAGGAGGAGGTTTCCGAGGGGGAAGAGGCAGAGGAAAAAACATCCGGTTTCAAGGATGTTTCTATTGCAGCCAACTGGGCCATTGGGCCACAGATTGTCCGCTACTACTAATGCAATACCCACCACAAGCACCAGGATTCGATCCTGCACAATTTCAGCAGCCCCAGGCACAACAGTATTATCCCCAAGTACAGCAACAGCAAGCACCCATGTATCAACAGAGGGGAGGTCCCAGTGGTGGCGGAGGATTTCAAGGACAACCAGGAGGAAGAGGGGTGCCAAACATGAACCAAATGCCTCTGACAGCTTGGAGTGGTCCATACCAATGAGGAGGCCCAGAGGATCCAATCACAGGTGACGTAATTCCAGCCCAAGATGAACCAATGGTCACCTGTGAGATTGAGGGAGAAAAGGTGGAAATGATGGTGGATACAGGAGCCACAGCTTCCTGCTTAACTAGTTTGAAAGGAAAACCACCTCCACTCTCAAAACACACCCTCAAAACAGTTGGATACTCGGGAAAAATTGATGTACAAAGATATACATTACCATTGGTCACAAAAATTGGAAAGCAGCTTCTCCAACATCCATTCCTCTATGCACCAAATTGTCCCATAAATCTGATGGGAAGAGACCTCCTAGTAAAATCAGGAGCAAGAATTTTGTGCACCCCAGATGGACTCATAATCCAATTCCCAGGACAAATACCACTCTACCAAACGTATGCCGGCCAACAAAGAATCATGTGATGGCAGCAAATCCAGAGAACGATGAAGAAAATGACACAACTACAGTGTACTGGAGCCGCCTGATCACCACTGAAATCGATACTCCACATGTGCAAAGAACCTACATGGCTTGGAAGCCATGGATAAATACACTGGGACCCTATGGGCCCCCACAAGATCCCCTTCATTGTACGTACAATTATCTAAGAAGACCGGATGAAGAATATCAAGACGCTTGGTTGGAAGATAAAGAGGGAATGACGGAAGATTTGACAGTGGCGGACATCTATGTAGGACCGCAGGGTGTAGCAGCAGCTGTAAAACTCACATCAGAACAAAGACAATGGTACAATTTATCTGAAGAAGCTGTTCCCCATGTCACGCTTGCCATGACCATAGGAGCGGAATCTAGATCATTGGGTCCAATGATAAAGACTGCCTTGAACGCAGACTGGTTGCCAACAGAATCACCTTTCCTGTGGCAATCAACAGACCACACGATGTGGAGGATTGGAAACAATAGCAAGGAAAAAGGATTATTGGAAAAACAGGAATTGGACAGAGATCATGGAAGAGAACACACAAACCATCCAGACACAGAAGATATGCTGTCACAAGTGCCAACATATCTTTGGACTACTGGAGACTATGATGTTGGTTTAGTAAATCATGAAGTCTCAGTGGAGATGTTGGAAGATTACAGACCATGTTGGCGCCCTCAATACAAATTGAAACAAGAACAGATTGAGGGGATCGGAAATACCATCCAAGGATTGTTGCAAGCTGGAGTAATCAGACACACCTGCTCAGAATGGAATACCCCCATCTTGCCAGTACCAAAAGCTGGGAACAAGGGTTGGAGGATGGTCCATGATCTAAGAGAAATCAATAAAGTCACTAAAACTGCAAATATCCCGGTCCCAGATCCACATGTGGCATTACAAAGTCTTAATCCAGGTCACAAATATTTCACAGTGATAGATCTAGCTAATGCATTCTTTTGCTTGCCATTAGATCCAAATGTCCAGGACATATTTGCTTTCACCTACCAGGGACAGAGATACACTTACAATAGGATGCCACAGGGGTACAAGATAGTCCGGGATTATTTAATCGGGCGTTAAAACAAGATCTCAGTGCATTACAACTACCAGAAGGAGTGACTCTAATACAGTATGTCGATGATTTGCTCCTAGCCGGACCGGATGCAGCAACATGTCTCGCTGTGACACAGAAATTGCTAATCCTACTGGCCAATGTTGGATACAAGGTGAAGAGAGAAAAGACTCAAATCGAAGGAGAACGGTTACATTCCTGGGAAGAATGATTTCCTCCAACAGCCTGACTCTGACACCAGCACAAAGATCTTCCATCCTCTCCCAACCGAAGCCTAAAACAGTGCAAGAGATGCTAGCATTTTTGGGCCTAACAGGATATAGCAGGACCTACATACCTGACTATGTGGATTTGACACAACCACTGAGACACATAATTGCAGAAGCAGGAAACAGAAATCTTAAAGCTACTCTCGAGTGGACAACGTTAGCCGAAGAAGCTTTCACGAAGACGAAGCAAGCCCTGAGTCAAGCGGCACACCTCTCCACTCCTGATTATGACAATGATTTTTTCCTTGATGTTTCTGAATCAGGTGGAATAGTCAATGGAGTCCTGTTTCAGAAAAAAGGGGGAGTGAGACAGGTACTGATGTACCATAGCTCCAAGTTGGACAATATAGAACTAGGCCAGACAGGATGTGCAAGACATCTAGCTGCACTAGCAAAAGTCATCGAGAAAACTGCACACGTGGTAATGTGCCACCCATTGAAAGTCAACACAGCACATGGAGTAGTAGCATTTATAAATTCACAGGCATTTACATTTTCTCCAATCAGGAAAATTAAGATTCAGAGTAGCCTGTTGAAACCACACATAACGTACCAAGCAGGGTTAACAAACATGTCTACAGGATTGAGTACAAATGAACACACACCCCATGACTGTGAATTTGTCTCCCAAAACGATCTCAAGATAAGAATTGATTTAGAGATAGACGCTTTGGACAAGCCAGAGCTCACTTTATACAGTGATGGCTGTTGTTACAAGGGAGACGACGGAAATGTGGCCTCCTATGCAGTAGTCCAGCAGGAGGGAGACACAATACAGGTCATAAAAGCAGAAATCATCTCCCAGCCTGCTTCGGCCCAACTGGCAGAAGTTGTGGCACTCACCAAAGCTTTGGAGCATGCAGAGGGACAAAGAGTCAATATCTATACAGATTCAGCATATGCCTATGGAGCAGTGCATATAGACGGACCACAGTGGATCAGAAGAGGGTTTCTAACATCTGCTAAAACACCAGTAAAACATGCTGAAGCGCTAAAACTCCTGCTAACATCTGTACTGTTGCCATCACAAGTAGCAGTGATGAAATGCAAAGGACATCAAACATTGGACAATGCAATATCCAGAGGAAATGATGCAGCAGACAAAGCAGCAAAGCAGGCAGGAGGGTACAGCAAGCAAATGATATGTACGAAGGCCAATACTCAAGAAGAGTTAACCACCAACACATCATAGACATGCAGAAATATGCTGGAGTGTATGAACAGAATCAATGGAGTCAGAAAGGAGCAAAAGAAGTAGATGGTCTATGGAGAGCCCACGATGGCCGCTTAGTCGCACCTGCAAAGTTATGCCACCTGCTAATAGAACAATCACATGGTCCCACTCATGTGGGCAAAGCAAGAACAACAAAAGACATTGAACAACAGTGGTGGCATCCTTACATGAAAGACATGGTTGAAAACTTTGTAAACGACTGTGACACATGCAATGCATTTAATGTAAGAAAGCCATACAAATGCCCAATGGGAAGATATCCAGTCCCAGAAGCCCCATTCAAAGACATTTGTATTGATTACACAGACATGGGAGCAGAGAATGTAGTTAGAGGGTTTAGGTATATGTTGGTAATGATTGATCGTTATACCAGATGGATTGAAGCCATTCCCTGTAAGAAAGAAGATGCAAAGACAGTCATTAAGTGGCTTAAAACAGAACTTATACCCCGCTATGGAGTGCCAAAGATAATAAGGTCAGACAATGGCACACATTTCACAAGCAAACATTTGGAGGAAGTAGAGTTATATTTCGGTATAATTCATAAGTTTGGGTCAGCATACCACCCACAGTCTCAGGGTATTGTAGAAAGAGCAAACCGAACATTAAAAGGGAAAATTGCAAAGGTCACTTTTGGTACAAAAATCAAATGGGTTGATGCTTTGCCTTTGGCACTCATGTCAATGAGATCATCTCAGGGTGCTAAAACACATCTTTCGCCCCATGAGTTGTTGACTGGTAGGCCAATGCCAGGTCCTCCTAGAGAAGGAGGGAGTGGCCCAGCTTTAGATATCAGACAAATAGAAGTTGACGAATATGTCAGGGCTCTGAGTAACATTATCCAAGTTTTGTCTACACAGGTTCAAAGAACTGCAGAGAAACCAGACGAAGCACCAGAAGAGACTCCTCTACAGCCGGGTGATTGGGTGAGGTTGAAAGTTCACAAAAGAAAGTGGGCTGAACCCAGGTGGACTGGACCGTGGGAAGTTGTTGAAAGAACTTCACACGCGCTCCGGATAAAAGGTAAAAAAGGAGCAAATTGGCACCACCTGACACATTGTCGCCCTGCACTGGCACCTTCCAGAAAGCTCTCGGAAGTTAGGACTGATTTGGCAGAGCTGGAACAAAACGATAAATAAAAATCAGATCAAGAACATTCAGATAGAAACAGCTCAAAAGACCAATTGTCTTTAGATTATAGATTGATCACTAAAGCAGAATAACTATTTCTTTTTTTTCATCTGAAACCTATTTTTGTTGTAAAAAAAAGAGTCCAAGATTTTGTTTTTATTTCTGTGTAGTCCAAGATTTGTTTTTTTTTTTTGGTGCCTGTTATTCTTTAAACTCATCATTATAGAACTCTGTAACTGATATAACCATGGATAAAATTGATGAAATGCCATTGAAAAAGTCAGAGCAACCAAGGGGCCCCCTAGGGATAAGAATTGTGATATCATTGTTAGTTTTATTCATTACCATTGGCATCTTTCTGATTGGGTGGGGAGTACAGCATCGTGAAAAACCCGAATCCATTAGTGAACTCATAGAAAGTGCCAATAACACTAACAAAACTCAAGCTGTGATCCAGAAACTTCCATTTACCCCCAGAGCCAAAAGATCCGCTAAGCCGCAAAAGGAGATGTTAGAAATACTCATTCCAAGAGGTAAAGCAGTTACGGTCAGTCTTGATGTCTGTGATGTGTTGTTTGTGGAGATTTGCATGACAAAACAGGCCATGACGTTTATGGGTGCATCCATGCTTGGGGACGGCCAGATGATAATTCATGGTGTCCCAATTCAGAGAAGGTATATTGGAGTGCTAGGGCTCAAGGAAATAACAATCCCCCTGGTTTGGCGTTTAGGTCTCAGCTATCTTTTTCCAAAGGTCGCCATAGTGGAGATATGAGCAAACATAATCCAATAATAATTGCTTTTAAAAGTGAACTCACTCCCGTCTTTAAGAAAAAGGGAGATGTCACTGCATTTCATTTACTGATAGGGATAGAAGTTCCTGGAAAAGACCCAATGGGATCAATTTTAGTGAAAATAATTGAACCCCAAGCTGATGTAATCCCTGATCTCGCCCCACACACTGAATCCTTTCTTCAGCCAAAACCAGAAGTACCCCCTGCGAAATCCGAGAACAATCCACTGGTCACCTATCTGAGTACGACTTCTATACAGAAAGCCATGGCAGTGGAAACGGGATACGAGGACAAAAATTCCTGGTTAGACTGGGTTGTGTATTCTGTTAAGCAGAGCAATATGGCGGACTGTCTGGCCTGTGCGGCTGCTCGACCAAGTTTGGGAACAGTACCATTTCCATTTAACGCCCACAATAACCCACGAGGACAGATCTGTATGTACAAACTCTATGGACAAAAATCCCCAGCAGATTGTGTTGACATTTCTCAAAAGTATCCAGTGGTAAGCAATAATGACATTCCACCTGCCTTCACGTCTTACGAGGGACTTTATGACTGCATCACAAGGAACTACCTAAAAGGTACTGAAGTAGGAACTCTTAAGTGGTGCAATTCTACAAAGGTTGTAATGAACCAGGAGTTTCTCCCAGGCATAGCTATGCCCATTACCCAGTTTCCCAGAGCAGATGTGTGGTGGTATTGTGGCACTAAAACCTTGTACCCAGTTTTACCACGGGATTGGACGGGGACCTGTGCTATGGTACAGCTAGTGATGCCTTTTTATGCAGTACCAATGACGGCCGAGCAACTGATAAGAATGGCGCTCCAACCCAAAGCAACCAGGGCCAAAAGGTCAGCCCCTAGAGGGAGTTTTGATTCCACTGTGTACATGGACAGCATAGGGGTGCCTAGGGGAGTACCAGACGAGTTTAAAGCTAGAAACCAGATCTTCGCAGGATTGGAATCCATTTTCCTTTGGCCCACAGTAAATAAGAATGTTGACTGGATTAACTATATCTACTACAATCAGCAGAGGTTCATAAATCACTCTTTAGATGCGTTTAGGGGACTACATGAACAACTGGACAAGACCAGCATCATGTCTTTGCAGAACAGAATGGCTCTAGACATGCTTCTGGCAGAAAAAGGGGGTGTGTGTGAAATTTTCGGAACATTATGTTGTACCTTCATCCCAAATAATACAGCACCTGACGGATCAGTAACAAAGGCACTAAAGGGACTCGCTGTTTTGAGTAGGGAGATGGCAGACAATAGTGGGATAGGACCAAACCCCCTAGGAGATTTCTTTGATGGTCTGCTGGGAAAATACAAGAATCTAGTACTGAGTGGACTGATGTCTATCTCAGGTGTGGTCGTGATATTGGTACTGTGTTGTTGTTGTTGCTCAACATGCATCCGCACTTTTGCAAACCGACTGGTTAATGGGGCCCTCAACCAGGAACACACTAGGGGTCAATATCTCATGAGGGGACCGTTTCAAATACTAGCAGAACAAGACAACCCACCCCCGTACACAGATATAGATGAAAATGATGAGTTTGTTTAAATGATGTTAAATGATAGGGATGTTCAGAGATGAGATTGTTCAATGAATGTCCAGCGAATGTCCAGCTAAGCTGATCCTTTAAATGATGAAATCATGTAAAAAAGTGAACCAGTTGCAATACTAAAATGGAGTGAATCCATTTCAATTTACTGTACACTATTCCAAGAATAGTTTATTTTTTTTTACTTTATACCATTCCTACACCAAGTTTTGTGTTTTTTCTTTTTCTTACCACACTATTCTAAAATAGTTTCTCTTTTTATGTTTTATACTGTTATTAGTGATGCGATTTTTAAATTGTATGTTTTTTATGCTTTGTATAACAAGTGCCTTAACAACTGAATGTGGTATGGGAACGGTTTCTGTGAAAGGAGGGAGTAAGAAATGTTCCAATACCACAAGTTGCTGCTATATTGAATGATTAAAACTAGAAGTTATGCACAAGGGAAAACTTTTATGTTTGAAGACCAGCCAAAGTATTTTTTGTATTTGTTGTATTTTTGATGATGGTTATTTAAACCATTACATTTATGATTGTATGTTCTTTGATATGAGATATGTACTATGCACAGTTCAGATGAAGAACTCATTACTTTTAGTATTGTGTTCACACCTTAAATGGTGTGAAAGGAGGGATTGTTAGAAATTAAAATTCAATGTTTTATGGCATGATTTAGTCTAAAACATACCGTCAGTTTAAAAGCAGTCAGATGAAGAACTTATTATTTTAGTATTGTGTTCACACCTTAAATGGTGTGAAAGGAGGGATTGTTAGAAATTAAAATCAATGTTAAACAGCATAATTCAGTCTAAAACATATCGTCAGTTTAAAGCTGTTTTATTGTGGAAAAGCCCGGAAGTTCCCAGGAAATCAATGCCAAGCTTTTATTCTGAAAAATCCTTTATCCGGTTAGCTTGTGACTAATGTTGCATTTTCTGAATGTAAAGTGAAAATGACTTTGAGTGTTACACACAAACGTACGGACTTTAACACTACATCAATAGACGTTAAGATATTATTACTGCTGAATATTAAATGAAGGTCTAGTTGATAGTAGTGTTTACAGATACGTGAGAAGCTATGACGTCAGAGGGAATTTCCGTAAAATAAGAACTGTGCCGGAGCGGAACCACTAGGACTTCTAAACTAAGTATTACAGCTGTTTATAAGGTATTAAATAGAAAGTCATGACAGAGATAATGAGGAGAAAATGCTTAAGGAAGTAGGCAGAGAATATCAATGTCGAAATCATCTGTGCTCTCGCGATATCAAACCGGCAAATGAGACGGGAATCCCCTATTTGCACAGCGGGAGACGACGGAGATGGATAAAAACAGCGGACTGAGGACGGCTCGCTCTCTTTCCTTCGCTGCAGCCCATTCCTGAAGACAACGCCGGCTTTGTCTTTCCTTTACCCATGCTTGTTCTTTTACCACGTTACTTAATTAAACTACCCATTTGAACCTTTTCAGAGACTCCATTAGTCTCGTTATTTTAAGTTTCTTTCCTGGGAGCGAGAAGATCACGAATTAACAACAACACCATGGTCGGTCGAGGAAGTGACGACGTTCCTCCATTATATTGCAGATGATAAGATCCAGCGGGAGCTCGACGGGACAACTCGCAATATCAAAGTCTTTCAGGAGGTCTCTACACAGACACTGGACTCAGCAACAGCGTTACTGGAGTCTGCATGGTACGTTTTTGCGAACGCTCTGTTATTTGCTTGAAAGCTTTGTGCCCTGCTTTGTGTCCCTATCTGTTCTAAAGCTCACTTCTAACAAATAAGTCTATTTTATCCTTACATTTATGTTCGACAACCCATGCTTTTATGGAGCCCCAAAGGCTAGCTAGCTAGCTAAGGCAGATAGCATTAGCTAGAGCTATTGTTTGCTAACACCATATGTGCCATTGTTTACGTTCAGTTTGTCTATAGTTGTTGTTGCTATTTAAGTATTGTGGTGCAGTAGTTTGTGGAATTTACAAGTCATGTTTCTGTTCTAGATGATTACATTGGGACTAGCGAGGAGGAACAGTTCCGAACAACGTCCTCTGCATCGACATCCTCCACATCAACAGCACAAACTGGTGCAATGCCATGCCTTTTTTATGCTGCTGCAAGAAAACACTTCCCAAATTGTGTTAAATAAAGTACTTCTTTGACTTATCTTATTGCTTGTTGATAAATAATTGCACCCAACAGCGATCACACAGAAGATGGCATCATCTAGGCGTCCCTCTGCAGTCAGAAATATCAAACACCATCATCGTCCACAAAGCACTGTACAGGGGTTTATGGATTTAAGAGAATACTTATCACAGTGAAACCTTTATCATCTGTTGCAATTAAAGCAATAAGAGAATAAATACTTGGTTAAATAATACATTTAAGTCTTTAGCAGGACAACTCTGCATACTGTTTGAAATTGAGTTTGCTAGCTTGAGGTCCTCTAAAACATAACATTACATATTTTGTAATGGTATTAAGAATACATGATAAATAAATACATGTAGTAAAAAGTACTCAATTGTAATACCCTCATTGTGCTAGACTCAAACACATTGCTTATATATTTCAAAGAGAAGAGAACAAAAGAAAACACTATACAAAGAGAGCGGTGCACAGCGCTTAATATTTACTTGCACTATATTTCTGTTGATCTGGGTTATTGTGTTGCACTGTTGGAGGAGCCTTGACCTCTGAGTGAAACGTCATGGGGTTAAGGGATAGTGGATAGGAGAATTCAAAAGGATTAGGAGAAGAGACTGCGGTACTTTAGAGAATCCGACTGCACTTTCACTATCCGACGTGCTTATGATGCACCAGCGGAGGTCATAAATGTGCGTCTGCTGCTGTGGGGAAACTATGCAAACTACAGTTTTCTATACAGCGGACTACAACATGGATGTTTAATAAGAACGAGGGACTACTGTAAACTCATCTAGAGACTCTGCACCGTGCTCTGATGCTGTTGTTTTATGCTTTATGAACGGGGACAACAGAGAAACATATTCTTCATGACCAAAGGTGGAATTTAAATAAAAAAGGAAAGTGAAACTTATGCTCGTCACCCTCTCCCTCCGGTCCACATTAATACAAATGATCCCAATACGTATGATTGTATGAAAAGATCTTAAAATCAATACAAATGTATTTATTATAAACGTTAGTCCTTAACATCTATCACTGTGTATATCACCATTCAAACATATTTTAAAAGTTGAACAAACCCCACACAGCTCAGTAAAGACTGTGAAATGTTGACTTTATTTGATCATTTCAGTAAAAACTAACGTTCATATTTCTCTTTTTGATTATAATACTGATGAACGTTCAAACAAAGCACTTTGGCAACTTACCACATATGTTTAAAATGCTTAATAAGCACCGTAACTTTCATGATATCATTTCTCGTTCATAATCGGTGAACGGCGACTGTTGTGTGACGGCAAATGCCGCGGCCGCAAGGCATTGTGGGGCAGCATTTTCTCCTCTCCTTTAGGTTAGGGAGGTCCAGTGGTTCCTAAGCTAAAGGAGGTTATAAAGGAAGTTTGAAACCTCCTTTCCTTTCATTTAGAGAATTGGAACGGCACTTATCATGGCTGCCACTGAGGGACTTCCGGGTCATTTTACTCCGTTAGGAAGGTTCCTAAGCTAAAATGGACTATTTGACCGCAACCAATCACATTCCACCACTCGGTAGCTCGGTCGAGCCCAAACACATGGTCTAAGGCGGCGACGTAACTTCTGAAATACACGCAACTTCTGAAATACACAAACAAAAGCATACATATTTTAATACGTAAAAGTGGTAGCTACAATTAATTAAATACTCTAAATACTTTGGTCGTATAGGGAGCGTGAGCCTAAACACATTGCTAGTTAGCGAACGTTAGCTTACCAAGTAGCATTGTAGTTAGTAGTAGTGATTCGAGTCGTCCTGTAGTCTCTGCGGCGTAGGACTGCCCGAACTGTCGCGTCAGCTTCTTCTATACCTCGTCTTGCTATAAGTCGCCTCTTTCGAAACAACTCTTGCCTATTTCTTGTGATAATAAACCACACAGCAAGAAACAAGCAAACGATCGCTTCCACATCTCCACATCCTCCATTGTTGTGGGTTGTGTCGCATTGAAGATGACGTCACGGCAGTTTTAAGCAGCGTCGCTCCGCCTACACTGCGTTACTATAGATACTACCCCAGTTCCTACACTGTAATGGAAACGCGCCATAAAGTGAGCTGGTCCTAACGAGGCCAAGCGCGGCCAAGCGAGGCCAAGCGAGGCCGTGTAGTGGAAACGCGCCATAAATAATAATGATCACGCCACCAAACACACATTCAAACTAAAGGAACCAGCCTGTTTGGAAAATGTAAGAAGTAGAAAGTACAAGTATTTGTGTTCAAAATGTAAGAAGTAGAAAGTACAGGTATTGTGTTCAACATGTAAGAAGTAGAAAGTACAGGTATTTGTGTTCAACATGTAAGAAGTAGAAAGTACAGGTATTTGTGTTCAACATGTAAGAAGTAGAAAGTACAGGTATTTGTGTTCAAAGTGTAAGAAGTCAAAGTAAAAAGTCGTCAAAAAATAAGTAGTGGAGTAAAGTACTGATACCAGAAACATGTACCTTAAGTACAGTAACAAAGTATTTGTACTCCACTCCTTCCCCCTCTGCCTGCCCATTACATGTGAAATGTTAAGAAGCTCAATGGACAGATGCAGAAATGAGTGCTAATCTTTAAAAACATCTCACAGATAAATAGTTGAAATCAAGCTGCATCCTGTCTGTGTGTCAGATCGTCTCTGCTGAACCACATGGCCAGAGAACACTCGTTCAGCATCGGTCTGCCCGACAACATCGTTTACTGCAACCAGTTCCTGGACGCGCTGCAGGGGAAGCTGGACAAGTGAGAGACCTTCAATCCATTCATCTAAACTATAGATCAGAGGTGGCCAAATGCGGCCCGCGGACCAATTTGAATCGGCCCTCAGCCAATTAAAAATCTAATGTAGTCTGGCCCTCAAATGAAATGCTTGTCTTTTACTTCTTAAATATATATGTAAACATATATGACTCAGTAGTATTCATGTGTTAATGACCCACTTTGCAAATAAATGCAGTCAATTAAAGGTGAAAACATTTCTAACAAATCTAAGTTGATAAGAAAATAGTTCAATAATTTATTTCCATAACAAGCTTGAAATAAACTTTCATATTTCCTCTTATCAGCAATCTGGAGCTTCTGTTTTGGGA